>JBCEWC010005282.1:0-25337 GCA_038996855.1 Solanum aculeatissimum | reverse complement strand
CTAGTGGTTTGACCAGAGATATTGAGATTCCTACTTGGAAGTGGGAAGATGTGAATATGGACTTCGTAGTTGGGTTACCCTGTACTCGTTAACAGTTTGATTTTATTTGGGTTGTTGTGGATCGAATGACCAAGTCGTCTTACTTCTTACCGGTCAAGACTACTTATAGTGTCTAGGATTATGCTAAATTGTATATTCATGAGTCTGTGAGATTGCATGGTATATCGAGGTTTATCATATCGGATCATGGTAACCAATTTACTTCTCACTTTTGGAGATCGTTTCAAAAAGGGCTTGGCACTAAGATCAAATTGAGCAGCGTTTTTCATCCCCAAACCAATGGGCAAGCTGAGAGGATAATTCAAACTTTGGACGACATGGTAAGGTCTTGTGTGTTGGAGTTCAAGGGAAATTGGGATGATCATCTACTGCTTATCGACTTTGCCTACAACAATAGTTACCACGCTAGCATTGGTATGGCTCTATTTAAAGCTTTATTTGGTAGGAGATGCAGGTCCCCGATGGGGTGGTTTGAGTTTGGTGAAATGGTGTTGTTAGGCCCGTACTTAGTTATGAAAGCCATAGAAAAGGTGAAGTTGATTAGGGAGAGATTGAAAATAGCTCAAAGTCGTCAAAGGCCTTACTCGGATGCTAGAAAAAGAGACCTTGAATTTTATGTAGGAGATGCCCTCGGTAAGTCAGAGCATATGAGATCATTGAATGGGTTGGCAATATGGCTTATAGATTAGAGTTGCCTTTTGATATGAGTTTAATTCATCCGTTGTTCCATGTTTTGATGTTGAGGAAGTTGGTTGGTGACCCTAAGGCAATTATGCCTTTGGAGGATGATAAAGTTAAGGAGAACTTGACTTATGAAGAGATACCTGTTGAAATCTTGGATAGACAAATAAAAGGCTTTGCAACAAAGAAGTAGCTTCGATTAAAGTTCTTTGGATAAATCAATATGTGGAGGGTGCTAAATGGGAAGCGGAGTCGGACATGATGAAGCGATACCCCTATCTTTTCCAATCTACTCAAGGCTAAGGTACTAGGTTCTATCTCTCTTTCTGAATGGTCCTAATTCTTTGTTTTCTTGATTTTAATGGCATTACATATATACATGTGCACAAAATGATTTGAATAATATTTTGACATGAGTTTTAAATGAATTTTGAAATGATGAATCATGCATTGTGTTTATGTTGAAATATTTCATGTTTAAATCTAGTCCTTCGAGCCTTGTTCTAGCCTATTCGAGGACGA
Source organism: Solanum aculeatissimum (assembly GCA_038996855.1). Taxonomy (NCBI): domain Eukaryota; kingdom Viridiplantae; phylum Streptophyta; class Magnoliopsida; order Solanales; family Solanaceae; genus Solanum; species Solanum aculeatissimum. The sequence continues at coordinate 24,074 of JBCEWC010005282.1, read as the reverse complement.
ATATTTTCAAGGGGGAGATGATGTAACAACTTGGAAATTTCTGAACCTTGTGATGTTTCTTAAGTACTGATTTGAGTCTATCTTGATTAGCTTTTGAGTTTCCCGAGTCTTTCTTGCATGACCGTCTTGGAAGAAATCGCATTGGTTAAGTTTTGCTCAACATCTTATGAAAGTGCTGACTTTAAAAGGCCATATCTCTTGGTACGGGATGAACTGTGTAGGCCATGATCTATCATATTGAAGCTCTTTGAGTTACCTTCCCAATGAACTTGGTTTCACTCAATTTGGAGTTTGCATGTTGAAGTTATAGTCTTTACGGTGGGACTGCCTGTGCACGGGAAGCATTCTGGAAAAGGGGAGAGGATTGTTGGTTAAGGAACTGGCTCACGGAAGGGGCTCATGGACCGTGAGACCTCTCACGGTCCGTGTTGTGACCGTATGGGTGACGTTTCAAATTTTCCTATCCGTTGTCAGATAAATGCTCGTGTTCAAGTGATACCTCATGGTAAGGCTCACGGACCGTGAGTCACTACACAGTCCGTGTAGTACACTCTGTCAATGATAGTTTCCAGTTTTCTTCCTCATTTCATTAATATGTTAATTGTAATTTTTAACTAATCCTAAGGTCATTTTAGCATTTTAAAACTCTCCTAAGCCTTTGATTTAGCCCTATTCATCTTTATTCAAATCCAATCCTCTCAATTTCTCTCAAATTGCTCTCAAGGCTCCATTGAAGTCTATACTTGGAAATCAAGGAAAATCTCAATTCTTCTTCAAATTCTTCTTTTTCTTCTTGATTAATCAAGATATATGGGATTGATTCATGATTCCTCTTTCAACCATGAAGACCCAAAACTTTTCTTCTTCAACTTTGATGAATTTTGCTCTCTTTGAAATTGGATCTTTTAATTTATGAATGATTTGATTCGCTTGAGTTATGGGTTGTACTCTAATATTGATTTTAAGATGACTTAAGGCCCTAATTGTTGAATTCCATTTATTTTATGAAAATTTAAAAAAATGAATCTCCCATTGTTCTTCAATTCAAGCATGGGTAGTATGAACTATGCATCTAATTGACGATTTCATTATGTTTTAAGTACGAATCTATCTATTCATAAAGATTTAAATATTGATATCAATTACCCATGCTATTCAATGATCATCCATGAATTGCATTCTTGAGCATGAAAGGCTTGATTGATGAAACTCTTGTTAGGGGTTTGGCCCTCTTGATATGATATGACTTGATTTTGGTAAGATATGAGAATTAACTAGAATATGATCACATCTTGTCCTGATATGGCTCTTTGAGCATTTTGGGTGTTTACACCATATTGTTATGTTAGAATGAGCTACTCCTATGCATTGGTCTATGGATATGATTCTTGAAACTCTTGTTTGGCTTTTTAGCCTATTTATGGAAAGACTTGACATATGATTTTGGGCTTTGTGGCCAACATTGCATTGCTTTGACTTGAAGTATTAAAATCTCTATTTGAAAGCTTGTATATGTATATGTATTCCCGTGGGATGAGACTTAGTACTAAGGGATTGGAGTCGGGGTAGACTATCTCCAAGGGTCCATACTCCTTCCCGTCAAACCATTTGCCAACATGGGATATCTCCCAAGGTGGGATTGACTTGTTATCTATCCCCTCTTTGGGGTTGGCTTGGGATCTACCTAGCAAGTAGTCCAATTCCAATTAGTAGCTCGCTTGGTCTCTCTTGCTGTCAGTTGAGGTCACATCCCCGCTATGATATGTAGGTTTGCATTCATGCATCATGGCATTTCATGGCATATTGTTATGTTATTCTCCACTTGCTATGTATATTCTTCCATGTTCATGTGCATGGCATGCCCGCATACTTAGTGCATTATATGTGCTAACCCATACTCTTTATCTACATGATATAACCATGTAGGGACCGTAGACGATATTCATCCACCGTTGGACGCTTAGTTGAGATCGTTGACCTTGTGCTAGTGGTGAGACCTATACTCCAAGGGCCATACCCACCTTTCTTTATCTTATTTTGTATTTCATTTTATCTATCTTGTGACTTGAGGGTGAGCCCGGATTATGTCGAGGACTTGTCTTATTCTATGTAAAGGAATTATTGGACATATCGAAATCTTTTGTATGCCATACTTTGTGCTTGTTGAGATATTACGATTAGCTATGCTTTGCTATGATTACTTACATTTTGATTATGCTTCCGCTTATGCTATTATGAGTTGTTGGATGAGAAGTTCTTTTGTGGAAATTCCCTAACCCCTTCTTGCCCCCGTAGATTGAGTCATACTTACCTGTCCCTTAGAACATAATTGCTATGTGCTATATGATTCATGCCTTCCCATTCCCGACAACATCTTCATAGCTTGAGTCCAAAGCCTCAGAATTCCTTAGACTTATGTGTTGTTTATTGTATTGCGCACTTCTGAACCAATGATGTGTGCAATGATACTTAGATGGCATGATCGAGGACTCTTGAGTTCTCCTTCGCCATATCACATCTAGGCCCTATTATTGGGTCGTGACAGTATGTCTTGTATCACTTAAGTCAACTTCCAGAAATTTCTCAATTTTCCATTTTCCTTGGGCATTATCTACGAGACCACTTATGACCCGTGGATGCTTCTGCGGGTTATATACTAGCTTGTAGGATCAAACCTTCATCAAAAACCTAGACTTCTAGTTTCCCAAGCCTATATACATGAGGGGTGTTACATATAGGTTGGATTTGCCTTCGGATATGAGTTCTATCCACCCGATTTTTCCATGTGTCAATGTTGAGGAAGTTGATTGGTGATTCTAGTAAGATTGTGCCTTTTGAAGGTGTTGAGGTTGAACATAACATGACATATGAAGAAGTTTTGGTTGTGATTTAGGATAGACAAGTTAAGCGGCTTCGTAACAAGGATGTGGCTTTGGTTAAAGTGCTTTGGAGAAATCAACATGTGGAAAGTGCTACATAAGAATCAGAATCGGACATGATGAAGTGGTATCCAAGTGTATTCCAATCTACTCAAGCCTAAGGTTTTAGGTTCTTCCTGTTCTAAATTGTCCTACTTCTTTCACTCTTACGCTTTCATGACATGACATGCATACGTGTGTACGAAAATAATTTAAATGAAGCTTTGACATGACTTTTGATCGTTTTATGATTTTCAAATGATCAATTATGCATTGTACTTTCCATGTTGAAATGTTTCATGATCAATTCAAGCCTTTCAAGCCATGTGCCAGATCATTCGAGCATGAATATTTCCAAAGGGGAGATGATGTAAGGACCCTGGATTAGGAAGGCCTAAATAATGCTTAAATATTGATTTCCAACATTGTTACCAAGGCATGGAAGGGTCTACGAGCCGTGGAGGTGGACCTTGGTTCATGCCTTGGTTGTTTCTCCTTGTGCCAGGATTTTTAACCTAAGTAGCCCTTCACGGATCCTTTCACAGCTCGTGTTCCTCACACGACTTATGGGAGCGGCCCTTGCCTGTTGTCCTACTATTTTGACCAAGGGTGCCACCATGAGCACCCAAACGCTCATTCAAACTACCACGGGCCGTGGTGGGTTTCATGAAGGGAACTTTGGCAATTTTGGATAAGTACCAAATCACCGTCTCAACATCAAGCCTTTCAAGGACACTTTCATGGTCCATGAATGGTTTCACAAACCATGGCCATCCGTGTAGGTATCCAAGTCAAATTTTGAGTCTATTTCATTAATGGACTTTTTGTAATTTGGGTTTATTTCAAAGGACATTTATGACCTTAATACCTATCCTAAACCCCTAAATCATCTTTTACTCATTCATTGTAATTCATTCTCAATTAAATCACCAAAGCTCTAGAATTTAATTCCTAAAACTCTCTTCAAGTCTAGTGTTGGGGATTCAAGAGGGATTCAACCCAAGTCTAATTCATACTAATTCTTCTAAATGTTTTGGGTATTCATAATTTCCCTCCAATCATAAAGACCCAAATATCTTGTTTTCTTAAATTGCATGAATTTCAAGTATAGTTCGCAAATGAGTCTCTTAAATTAGTTTTAATTTTTTGAAATTGATCTATGAGCTGAACTTAATTATTGATTTTATGATGATTTAAGTCTTTTCATAATGATTTACATAGATTTTAGAAGAATTAAAGAATGTATTTCCCTTTAATTTATGAACTTATGCATGGGTAATTTCAAGTATACTTTAATTGTTGATTTCTTCATTAATTTCATTAAGATGTTTTAATTAGGAATTCTAAATACCCATGCTATTCCATCATTCCTCATGGCATATGCATGCATGAACAAGTATTTTCATGAGATTTATGATATGGGTTATTGACCAATTATGATTATGACTATGGTTTCAAGACAAGTATGGTAATGACATGACATGTGATCACATAATGTTGATAATATGGCTTTAAGCAAATATGGGTGTGTATTCACCATCATGTTCAAGTATGAATGAGTTATTCTTGAGAAAGTATTCATGGATTTAAGTATGATTTGTCTTTGAAGTTCAAGTATATACAATTATGAAATGTGAGTTGGCTCTTAAGAATAAATATGCACGACCATGATTTTGAAAGACTTATGCTCCTATGTCAAGTGTGTGTGTGTGTATATATAAATATATATATATGTAGTCCTGGAGGATGATGACTTAGCATAAAATGAGATTGGAGGTGGAGGCTCGAGCTAAGGGGTCCTTATATAAAGTCTTCTTTCTCATAACTATGTGTCAGACATAGGTTCATATTTATGCCCCTTTGTGGATGATTATGTTCATGTAAATCCTTTTCAAAATAGTAAAGGCTCGTAAGGTAAGGTTACTCCTCTGAAATGGGCATGAATCATAAGGTGGAGTATGGTCTAGCTTTGGCAAGTAGATCACCCTTTTTTCCGGTGTAGGGTGAACATTGGAATTTCAAGTAATAGCTCATTTGGTCTTATATATCGATGGAGGTCATATCCTCGTAAGTTTAAGTACTATGGTATTCATGCATCATGGATTTAAGGCATATTGTTATGATATTCTTTCTAATATACTTCCTCCTATATATATGTGTGTGTGTGTATGTGCGCGCCCTTATCATCTAACATTGATGTCCAGGTTAACATATTCATATGCATTGTATGCCCGCATACTTAGTATATTCAAAGATACTAACGCATATTTTTGCCTAAATGATCTAACCATGTAGGACTGGAGACTATCTTCATCCACCTCTTCACGGTTAGATTGGATTGTGAGATTTGCTAATGGTGAGTCCTTTGCTCCAAGGGCAAGACCCACCTTCTATCTACCTATGTTATGTTATACTTTTCTTATGTCTTTGCTCTGAGGGTGAGCCTTGGACATGTTTTGAACCCCGTCCTACTCATGTTGTAGAGGTGTTGTTGGATACTTATGCTACGTACCTATATTGAGATATTGAATTATTATGAAGACTTATCCATTAGTCCCTTATTCCCTTGTGTGATGCTATATGATATTGTTGATGTTGATGCAAAATGATGAAAGTCCTAAGTCCTTACTTTCTCATAGTTTGATTCTTTTTACCCTCCCCTTAGTACTTGCTTGCTATGGGATTCATGCAAATCTTATTCTCTTATCTACCCCCATAGCATGAGTCATAAGCCCATTTTCCTTTAGAATTAATTGTTGATGTTTGTTCATTATTTCTCTAGAAAGGAAGTGCACATGATATTCTTAGAGGATTATTTGGGTTGCCTTCGGATTACCCATTGATCGTGTCGCACGTAGGCTCTAGGCTTGGATCGTGACAAGAAAGTTGTAAAGAGTAGATAAATTTATTAAATAGTTGCTAATTTGTGTTAGTATAATTGATTTTAAAAGATAGTAATTATGATGAGGTATTGGGTATTTTGAATTATGATCCTTGTCGAACCCCTCATGCTCTCGAAAAAAATTGTCTTATAAGTGTACTTTTAAAATATCTTAAAATGCATACATGATTTTTTGAATTCGACTTTATATTCAGTTTTAGGGGGTAAAATTGAGTAGGAAAGAGGTAATCTTTGATTTTTAGATGACCCATAGAAAAAAATAATTTTCTCAGGTGATTCAGGGTTTATCTAGAAATATGTGTGACCAGTCTGCGTCGCGGACTTGTCACCCCCCAGTGTAAAAATGGCCTACATTCATTCCATGGACAAAATGAGGAGGAAACATTGAAACATTGTGTCACGACCCGAGAGTAGGGCCTAGATGTGACATGGTGAATGAGAACCCAAAAAACCTCAATCAAGCCATCGTAGCATCAATTTACACATGCTTGGTTCGGAAGCGCATAATATAACAAGAAGCACATAAATCTAAGGGATTTTGGGGCTTTGGACTCAAGCTATGGGGATGTCGTTGGAGAAGGAATTTGCATGAATCATGTAGCACATAGCAAGTACGTTCTAAGGGAAGGGTAAGTATGACTCAAGCTATGGGGGCATGGAGGGACTTGGGACTTTCTACATAAGCACATTCTCATTAAATCAAGTCATAATAAAATAAGCATAATCATAGTCAAAGCATAATGTAGTCATAGCATCTCAAACCAACATATAATACGGGCGTACAATAGAATCCAATATATCCAACAATGCCTCTACATAAAATGAGACGGGGGCAATGACATGTCCCGGGCTCACCCTCAAGTCGTAAGATAGAAAAGAACATAATCAAACATAAGATAGAGGATAGTGGGTCTTTCCCTTGAAGTAAAGGGTACACCACTGGCAACAACCAAAGATCACCAAGCAAAATGTCCAAAGGTGGATAGATATCGTCTTCGGCCCCTACATGGTTAGATCATGTAGATAAAGAATGTGGGTTATTATATATACTGCTCTAAGTATGCGGGCATGCAATGCATATAAACATGAACCTACAAAACTAGTTAGATGACAAGGGCACATATATATAGAAAGAAAATACATGAAAGCATAGTATATCAATATGCCATAAAATCCATGACGCATGAAATGTCATAATGCTTCAAGCCATACTAGGAAGAGAGCCTTTAGAAGAGAGTTTGACAATAATTCTAAGTGTTTGAAGAATTTAAATTGAATGAAGGTGTCTAGGCTAACTCAGGGGTTTAGGAGGTCTTAGGAAGACTAAAACGTCCTTAGGAATAACCAAAATTACAATTCAATCATTAATGAAACAGGTGACAAAAACTGAAAATGACACCTTCATGGTCAACTACACGGACCGTGTAGTTTTCGCACGGACCATGAGCCCTCCCATGAAGCCACACTTGAAAAGATATTTTGTCGACGAAGATTTGAGATGGTAATCCTATACGTAGAAAAATTTCACCCCCTCAACCACACTGAAGGCTTCATGGTCCGTGAGGCTTCACACGGTCCATGAAATGGTCTATGGAGCCTCACTTGGTCCAGAGCCTTGGTTGGCACCTTCACACAGACAGGTTCACGGGCCATGAGGCCTCACACGATCCGTCAACCTTACTTCTTCGTGGACGCAATTTTTGGAATATTAACCTTATACATAGAACCAATCCTTAGGTCAAAGCCATCTTGAAATACCTTAACACGCCTCATGAGAAGTCACACGAGCCACTTCATGGAACATGAGATGGCACACGGACCGTGAAGACCACCATAGGACAGTGCCTTCACAAAATTTCCAGAAATGGATCCCTGTGCAGGGAGACCCACCAAAAAGGCCATAAAATCTTCGTCCAAACTCCGAATCAAGTGAAACCAAGTGCGTTGGAATGATAACTCAAAGAGATTTAATTTGATAGGTTATGGCCCTTCAGTTCTACTTGTGCAGAGAGATATAGCCATTTAAAGTCAGTACTTCCACAAGACATCATGTAAAACTTAACCAATGTGATTTCTTTGAACACGTCCATTCAAGAGAGACTCATGAGGATCATTAACAAACCAAAGTAAATAAAAATCAGATCTTAACCAGCTTCACAAGGTTCAAAATTTCTGGGTTGTTACATCATCTCCCCATTGGGAACATTCGTCCTTGAATGGGCTAAAACAAGGCTTGAAAAGCTTGACTTAAGCAAGAAACATTTCAACATAAAGACATAATGCATCACTCATCATTTGAAAATCATAAAGTCATTTAAAATTCATGTCAAAACTTCATTCAAATCATTTTCTTGTACACGTGTATGCATGCCATGAAACTCAAGAAATAAAGAATTAGGACCATTCGGAAAGGATAGAATCTAGTTCCTTAGGCTTGAGTAGATTGGAAGAGATAGGGATATCACCTCATCATGTCCAACTCCGCCTCCCATGTAGCACTCTCCACATGTTAGTTCCTCTAAAGAACTTTAACCGAAGATACCTCCTTGTTGCGAAGTTGGTTTACTTGTTGATCTAAGATTTCAACCGGCACCTCTTCATAAGTCAAGTTTTCCTCAACCGTAACACCCTCCAAAGGTACAATCGCTTTAGGGTCACAAATCAACTTCCTCAACATTGACACATCGAACACTGGATGAATGGAACTCATATCCAAAGGCAACTCCAATCTATAGACCACATGGCCAACCCGCTCAACGATCTCATATGGCCCGATATACCGAGGACACAATTTACCCTTTTTACCAAAATGCATAATACCCTTCACAGGTGACACCTTTACATAAACCCAATCACCCACATGAAATTCAAGGTCTCTTTTCATAATATCCGAGTAAGAATTTTGGCAACTTTGAGCCATTTTCAACCTTTCTCTAATCAACTTTAACTTTTCCATAGTTTCAATTACCAAATCCAGGCTTATCAATGCCATCTCACCCAACTCAAACCACCCTATCGAGGATCTACACCTCCTACCATACAAAGCTTCAAATAGATCCATAATGATGCTAGCATGGAAACTATTGTTGTAGGCAAATTTGATGAGCGGTAGATGATCATCCCAATTTCATTTAAATTTCAACACACAAACCCTCAACATATCCTCCAAAGTTTGAGTTGTCCTCTCAGCGTGCCATCGGTTTGAGGATGGAAAGCGGTGCTCAATTTGACCTTAGTGTCAAGCCCTCTTTGAAACGATCTCCGAAAGTGAGAAGTAAATTGGGTGCTATGATTCGATATAATAGACATTGGTACTCCATGAAACCGAACCAATTCCCGAACGTACAACTTTGCATAATCCTCGACACCGAAGGTAGTCTTAACCAGAAAGAAGTGAGCCGACTTGGTCATCCGATCAATGAAAACCCAATAGAATCAAATTGCTTTCGGATATAGGGCAACCCTACCAAAACATATATATTAATATCTTCCCACTTCCAAATAGGAATCTCAATATCTTGAGTCAAACCACTAGGTTTTTGGTGTTCCAGCTTCACTTATTGGAAATTCGAATATTCCAACACAAACATGGCTATGTTCTTTTTCATGCCTTGCCACTAATATACTTCCCTCAAATCCCAATGCATCTTATTGGATCCTGGATGAATAGAATATTGGGAGTTATGAGCCTCACGCATGATAATCTCCTTAAGGTTATCGACATTCAGAACACACAACCGGTCTTAGTACCATAGAAAACCATCTCCCCCTTGGGATAAAACCTTTATCTTCTTCTCAGCAACCAACATCTTTAACTTAACCAAAAAAGGGTCCAAATCTTGTTTTGCCTTAACATCAACAACCACAGAAGACTCAAACCCGTTTTGAACAAGAATATCGCCATCATCAGAGTTAGTCAATATAACACCTAACCTAGCCAAAGGGTGCACATCCCTTACCAACTACTTCTTCCATTCATCAACATGATATACACTACTTATGGATAGACTACTAAGGGCATCCACCATGACATTTACCTTGCCAGGATGATATAGAACACTCTTGTCATAGTCCTTGAGTAGTTCTAACCATCTTCTTTGCCTCAAGTTAAGATTCCTTTGGGTGAACACATATTCCAAACTTTTATGATCGGTGAAAACATCTACATGAACTCCATACAAGTAGTGTCTCCAAATCTTTAAAGAAAACACCACCGCCACCAACTCAAGATCATAGGTCGGGTAGTTTCGTTCATTCACTTTCAATTGCCTCGATGCATAAGCTATCACCTTACCATGTTATATGGCCACACAACCCAATCCAATCCAAGAAGCTTCACAATACACCATAAACCCATCTAATCCATTTAGTAAACTCAAAATGGGAGCTGATGTAATTTGGTCCTTCAAGGTCTGAAAACTCTTCTCACACTTATTCGAGCATACAAACTTAGCTTTCTTTTGAGTCAACTTAGTCAATGGGGATGCGATGGATGAGAATTCCTCAACAAACTTTAGATAATAACCAGCCAACCCAAGGAAACTCTGAATATCAAAAGAGGTCAATGGTCTAGGCCAATTCTTTACCGCTTCAGTCTTCTTGGTATCAACCTTAATACCATCACCCGATACCATATGACCAAGAAAAGCAACTTCTCCAAACCAGAATTCACACTTTCTGGACTTGGCAAACAACCTCATCTCCCTCAAGGTCTGAAGCACTAACCTCAAGTGATCCATATGTTCCCGCTCATTTTGGGAGTAAATCAGGATATCATCAATGAAGACAACTACAAAACTATCAAGAAATGGCTTGAACACTTCATTCATAAGATCCATAAACACCATTGGGACATTGGTCAAACCAAATGACATCACCACAAATTCTAAACGTCCTTACTGAGTTTGGCAAGTTGTCTTAGGATTATCATACTCCCTCACCTTCAACTAATGGTAACCCGAACGAAGATATATCTTTGAGAAATGAGTGGCTCCTAGAAGTTGATAAAACAAGTCATCTATCCTAGCAAAGGGTAATTATTTTTTATGGCCACCTTGTTCAATTGTCGATAGTCAATACGCATTCAAAGCGACCCATCTTTCATCTTTACAAACAACACAGCAGCACCCCAAGGTGAAATACTTGGCCTAATAATGCCTTTCTCCAACAGATCTTTCAATCGATCCTTCTACTCTTTTAGTTTAGTTGGGGAGATACGGTAAGCAGGAATAGAAATAGGTTGAGCATCTGGAAGGAGATCTATGCAAAAATCCACCTCTCTATCAGGAGTAATATCGGGCAAATCTTCAAGAAACACGTCAGGAAATTCATTAACCACAGGGACCAATTCAAGAGTAGGTGACTCAGTTTCCACATCTCTAACCCTTACAATATGATAGATGCACCCCTTAGAAATCATCTTTCAGGCCTTGAGATAGGAAATTAATTGACCCTTAACAACGGAGTCACTACCCTTACATTCCAAAATAGGCTCATTAGGATTTTGAAATTTGACTTGTCTAGTCCTACAATCAACCGAGGAATATGACGCATGCAAATAATCCATCCCACGAATAATATCAAAGTTAAACATCTCAAACTCTACAAGGTCACCGGGAAAGACTTTATGCAAGACTAAAATAGGACAACCACGATACACTTTTTGGGCAATGATAGACTCATCCACGGGAGTATAAACCGAATAAGGTTCCCTCAAAGTTTTAGGACTCAAATCAAATTTAATAGCCAACAAATGAGTCACAAAAGATAAATTTATACCTAGATCAAGCAAAGTATAAGCATCAAAATCAAAGACTTTTTACATACCAGTCACAATATCCAGAGCCTCATCCATCTCCTATCTGGCATGAAGAGCATAGAACCAATTGTTTTTGGGAGCAACACCAACTTGAGCCTTTGGATGACCCAGACCACCTGGAACCACTTCACCCTTCCTTGCATTCTTGGGGCAATCAACAACCTTGTGGTCCATACTACAACACCTGAAGTAAGCACTCGAGGTCCTATTACATCCACCCGAGTGATTCTTTTAACATTGGTCATACCGAGGAGGCAATACTCCATCCCCAACTTGTGCTTTGGAAGGGGGTACCCTAGAGTTGGAAAACCTTACATTTGAACCTTGGCCTTATTGGAATCATCCATTTCCACCATCACTCCTAGAGTTAGAGAACCTACCATCATATCGGGCCCTCTTGGAATCATTCATCCTCCACTCCTTGAGTTTCTCCCCCTCAATCTATTAAGCATAAGTCATAAGCCGAGAAATGTCCATCTCCCGAATAAGTATAGCGGTGCGACATTCCATCACTACCAAATCAGCGACCCCAAAAATAAACATGTGCATCCTTGCACGGGGATTAGTCACTAGCAAGGAGCATACTTTGAGAGCTTTATGAATTTGAGAGAATAGTCTCTCACAGACATGCCACCTTGCTTAAGGTTAATAAATTCGTTCATCTTGGCCTCCCTAAGTTCAAGAGGAAAGAAATGGTCCAAAAATGAAAACTTAAACTCTTCCCAATCAACCTTAATATCAGCAACCCTCTCAACTAACCAATGATTGTACCACACCTGAGCCACATCCTTCAACTGATAAGCAGCCAGTTAACTTTCTTCTCAGAACTCACACCCATGACATTCAACACTTTAGTGAGTTCATCAACAAAGTCTTGGGCATCCTCATCAACTTTTGAACCAAAAAACTCTGGAGGATTCATTCGAGTGAAGTCTTTTACCCTAGAGGTTGGGGTTTGACCATGAGTAGAATTAGTCAGCTGGTCTTTATTGTTCACCACTTGAGCCTACATAGGAATAATATTTTGGAATTTAGCATGAGTCACTTGCCCCCCGTAGGTTCTTGAGAGCTTGTTCCTCATAAATAGGGGCTTGTCTCGGGAGAGGGGCTTTTTGTGGAGGCATCTACTAAAAGAATGACAAGAACACCAATAATTCAGAAACCTTATAAAACAAACCACAGCACGATACAAGATGCAATGAAGGGAGACATTTCCTAAAATATTGTCATATCCTCTCACTCATAGGTATGGCGCATTACACACATAAATAAGACTCTACTTGACGCAGCAAGTTGGACTCGAAGGATCATTTACAAACCTAGTGCTCTAATACTATCTTTGTCATGACCCGAGAGTAGGGCCTAGATGTGACATGGTGAATGAGAACCCGAGAGTCCTCCATCAAGCCATCTTAGCATCAATTTTCATATCCTTAGTTCAGAAATGCATAATATAATAAGAAGCACATAAATCTAAGAGATTTTGGGGCTTTGGATTCAAGCTATGGGGATGTCATCGGGGAAGGGATTTGCATGAATCACATAGCACATAGCTCATAGCTAGTAGGTTCTAAGGGGCAGGTAAGTATGAATCAAGCTATGGGGGAATGGAAGGACTTGGGACTTTCCACATAAACACATTCTCATTAAATCAAGTCATAATAACATAAACATAATCATAGTCAAAGCATGATGTAGTCATAGCATCTCAAACCAACATATAATACGAGCGTACAATATAATTCGATATGTCCAACAATGCCTCTACATAGAATGAGACAGGGGCCACAACATGTCCCGGGCTCACCCTCAAGTCATAAGATAAAAAAGAACATAATCAAACATAAGATAGAGGATGGTGGGTCTTGCCCTTGAAGTAAAGAGCACACCACTAGTAACAACCCAAGATCACCAAGCTAAACGTGCAAAGGTGGATAGATATCATCTCCGGCCCCAATATGATTAGATCATGTAGATAAAGAATATGGGTTAGTACATATAATGCTCTAATTATGCGGACATGCAATGTATATGAGCATGAACCTAGAAAACCAGTTAGATGACAAAGGCACATATATATAAAAAGAGAATATAGGAAAGAATAGTATATCAATATGCCATGATACCCATGATGCATGAAATTTCATAATACTTAAAGTATAGAGGATGATATATAACTGTTATCACAATCCATGCGAGACAATACATGAACACTTGATGTCAAGCCTCCGCATCGAGATAAGAGTGGACTACTTGCCAAGGGTATCCCACACCACATTTTACGACCTGGACATTTTGGTGTGATGGCCACCTTCCTTACAACCCGGTCATTTCAGAAGGATTTTCAAGTGATATCATATCAAGAATACCTATGCTCGCACATAGTTCAACACAAAGTAGTAGGACCCTTGGGGATAGCCCACTTACCACTCTAATCTCATTCGGTGCTCGGTTGTCATCCCACAAGAATACATATACATATATATGCTTTCAAATGAAGGATAAGAACTTTCAAATCAATGCAATGCAATGTTGGGCTAAGAATTCAAATAATAATTTGAGTCTTTTCATATTTAGGCTAAAAAGCCAAACAAGAGTTCAAGTATTAAGTGCAAGGTCTAATGCATAGGCGTAGCTCATTCAAGACAAGTGCAAGATGGTGTAATCACCCAAAAATGCCCAAAAACCAAGTCAAGACAAGATGTGATCACAATCTAGTCATATCGCATATCTTATCAAAAATTAAGTCAAGGTGGGACTAAGCCCATAACAAGAGTTTCATCAAATCAAGTTTCAAGTATGCATATGTCATGAATGATGAGTTGAATAGCCTGGAAAATAAGAATTCATAATTTAAACTCATAATAGGAAGAATCTATATAAAATTCAAAGTTAAATCAACAATTAAAACTCAATTAACATAACCCATGCATAGATTTAAAGAGTTAGGGGACATGCATAATTGAACCTTCATAAAACCAATGGAATTCAATAAATTAGAGCTTAATTCACTTCAAAATAAATAATTAAATACAACCCACACTTCAATTTAATTAAATCAACAATAGATTTAAAGACCCATAATTAAAGTAAGCATAATTTCATAAAATCAATTGAAGAAAATAATTTGGGGCTTCAAGAAGCTTTAGAGAGAAAAGAGACTGAAGAAGAAGAGTTTTTTGAATTCCAATTCCAAACTTCAAGCCACACTAGGAAGACAGAGTTTAAAATAATTCTAAGTGTTAGAAGAATTTGAATTAAATGAAGGTGTATAGACTAATTCAGGGGTTTAAGAGTGCTTAGGAAGGCTAAAACGTCCTTAGAATTAACTAAAATTATAATTAAATCATTAATGAAATGCGTGAGAAAAACTGAAAACAACACCTTCATGGTCAACTACACGAACCGTGTAGTGGTCACACGGATCATGAGCCCTCCCGTGAAGCCATACTTGAAAAAAAAATTTGTCTACGAAGATTTGAGATGGCTATCACATACTTAGAAAAATTTCACTCCCGCAACCACACGGAAGGCTTCACGGTCTGTGAGGCTTTAAACGGACCATGAACATGTCCATGGAGCCTCACTTGGTCCAGATCCTTGGCTGGCACCTTCACACGGACTGGTTCACGAGCCAAAAGGCCTCACACTGTCCGTGAACCTCACTTCTTCATTGAGCAGTTTTTGGAATGTCAAGGCCATCCCCAAACACCTTAACATGCCTCGTGAGAGGTCACATGGGCCACTTCATGGAACAAGAGATGGCACACGGCCCGTGAAGGCCACCATGGGGTAGTGCCTTAACCAAATTTCCAGAAATGGATCTCTTTGCAGGCAGTCCTACCAAAAAGGCCATAATATCTTCGCTCGAACTCTAAATTAAGTGAAACCAAGTACATTGGAAAGATAACTAAAACAATCTTCAATTTGATAGGTTATGGACCTCCTAATTCTACTTGTTCTATGAGTTATGGCCATTTAAAGTCAGTACTTCCACAAGACATCATGTAAAACTTAACCAACGCGATTTTTTTGAACACGACCATTCAAGAGAGACTCATGAGGATCATTAACCAATAAAAATAGGTTCAAATCAGATCTTAACCAGCTTCACAAGGTTCAAAATTTTTGGATTGTTACACGTGGCACGAAAATACACTACTCCATAACAAGTCCGCGTCGCAGACTTGTCGCAGACTAGTTCAAAAAGTTTCTTAATTTTTTGTTTTCACTTAAGGAAAATTGGGTAATAGCCCAATTCCTATATATACAAGAGTCCTACGATTTTTAGCCATTCTATGCCCTAGAACACTCTAAACTCTCCCAAAAGCCTCCAAATTTCCTCATAATTCCCTGATCTAAATTCAAGATTTCCCAAGACTCACTATGGATTACAAGAACTCAAGTGAAGCCCTCAAGTCCTCCTCAAGTTTTATTCAAGAAATTTTCAAGTTTAAGGTATGTGGGATTCACTCATGGGGATCTTACCCTCATTAACTAATCCACCTCCTTTACTAAATTTTCATGATTTTTAAGGTTGGAATCTTTATGGGTAAATCTTATTATGCATTGTCGACATGAATTGAGTTTGAATTCTTGAAGTATTGATTTACTATGCATGGACATCTATTGAAAGCCTATTCCATGAGTTTATTTATATTCATTGGAGCTATGTGTGATGTGAACTATGGACACTTAGAAAGATCATGAATTTTCAAAATGCATTTTGATGACACCCAAATTGGGGTTTGGTGTGTTGAATTGAATGATTTCCAAATGAATTGATTTTACTCCTCCCATAACTTATACTCTTGAATTGCATGATTTTAAGCATATGTACACATACTCACCATTATTTGACAAAAGTTATGTGACAAGTCTCTTAAATTGATAAAAGCCTTAGGAAAAGACATGTATTTAGAATATTATGTATGTTCAAGGGCTATTGTGCATGCTATGAACTCATGAGAATGTTACAATTGTTATGAATGATAGGAATCCTTTTCTTGATATTATGATGTGATGGTTTGATGATCTACTCTTATGATGCTACCATGAGTTATGAAATTATATAAAATATGAATATGTATATGAAATGTGTATTCCATGGGATTGTTGACCTAGCACCGAGCAGACCTTGGTTGGTAGCCATGGTCCTATAACTATGTGCCACCATAGTGTATTGTGTGATATCTACCAAATATATCATATCGTAAGGTACAATACATTGTAGCCCCTACTGAAAATATTATATCATAAGGTAAGGACATATCTTAATACATACCAAAATGGTTATGCCATAAGGTAAAAATATCTTGTGAAACCTACCGAAAAGGGTGTGCTGTAAGGTAAGAATATCTTGTGATACCCTCCAAAAAGGCCATGTCGTAAGGTAAGTATATTTACAACGCTTTCCAAAAAGGTTATATTGTAAGGTGAGTGGATGGTTTACCTTGGCAAAGTAAACCACTCTTTTTTAGTGTGGAGTGAACACCTGAATTCCAAGTAGTAGCTCACTTGGTCTAATTTGTCCATTATAGTTTCTTCCCACCTATGTATGGTATGTCACATGATTTAATTATTCCTCATGCATATTTTTCTAAAGTATTGCTCATTCATGTCAATTGAGCTTGCATACATTCACTATGAATATGCATATTGTTTAATGGTGGATTATGTTTCTTTGTTGCATTGCACCCCACATACTTAGTACATTCCAAGTACTAATGCATATATCCTTTGCCTATATGATCTAACCATGTAGGGACTAGATCTCGTATTCATCCTCCTCCTCCACGTGGCTAGCCAGATTATTTGAATATTATTGTTGGTGAGTCCTCCACTTCGAGGACAATATCTACTTTACTTTTATGCTTTTGTTAAGACTTGTATATTTTTTGATACATATCTTTTGAGTGTGATCCCGGGATATGTCTTGGCCCTAGTTTCATTCGTGTTAGAGGTGTCATTGGATATGGAAATATATGTTGTGAGCTTGACTCCCATTATCTTTAGGTGATTATGAAAGACTTCCCTTAGTCCCTATTCTCTTCTATGTATTGATAATTGGTAATGATGTGATGGAAGTCCCAAGTCCCGGTAACATCCACATAGCTTGATTCCAAAGTTCCACTTCCCCTAGAACTATTTATTACTTGTTTATTTCTTAATTATGCTTCCACAACCAAGGATGTACAAATGGTATATTAAGAGGCTTGTTTGGGTTGACTTTGGGTTACCCATTCGTCATGTCACATCTAGACCCTAGGCTTGGGTCATGATAAGATTGGTATTAGAACACTACATTTGTAAATGGTCCTCGGAAATCCAATATACTGCATCAAGTATACTCTTGTTCATGGTTGTAAAGTGTTCCACAACTATTAATAGGGGCTATGAGACATTTTTGAAAATGGTTCACTTCTTCATAATCTATGTCGTGCTATAGAATTAAATTAAGATTTCCTTTTCCTAACGGATGGACTTTTGCTCTTTTATATCATGCCTCCAAGGAGAATGCCATAAAGAGCTCCTACACTCGAGAATGATCCTATCCCTCTGATTCCTCAAGCTCTCCAAGAGAAAGAAGGGGTCATGCATGCCAAATACCAGAGTGACATACTTTATTAGCACAAGCCATGACCGACAACCTAAACCAAAGATCCCAAGCTCCTTATGCTCCCACACCTGCTTCAAGAGTGAGTGACTTTATGAGAATGAACTCTCTCAGAGTTTTATGGCTCCAAAATGGAAGATGACCCCTAAGAATTCTTTGATAATATTTATAAGGTGCTTTCTATTATGGGGGTGAGTTCTAAGGATAAGGTAGAACTTATGGCCTATCAACTCAAAGGCCTTGCACAAATTTGGTTTACTCAATGAACGCAAGAGAGGGAGAACAATGGTCCCATTCTATGGGAGGAATTAATGGCAGCTTTCCTCAACAGTTTATTCCCTATTAAATTGAGAGAGGAAAAGTTAATAGAGTTCATGAATCTCAAACAAGACTCTATGAGTGTGAGGGAGTATTCCCATAAGTTCAACAAGATCTCCAAATATGCTCCTCATTTGGTTGCAGACTCTTGCACAAGGATGAACAAGTTTGTGTCAGGGGTATCCGACTTGGTGAATGAGGAATGTCGCACTGCCATGCTTGTAAGTGATATAGACTTGTCTCGACTTATGACTTATGCCGAGCAACTTAAAGGGGAGAATCTTCAAAAAAAGTGGGGAGTCAAAGAGGGCTCGGTTTGATGGTGGTTTCAAGGCATTAAGTGTTGTCATTTACATGATTTTCAGCCATTTCCAAGCCCTAGAATACTCTAAAATATCCTAACATCCTCCAAATTTCCTCATAAATACCTAATATAAATTTAAGATTTCCCAAGACTCACTTTGGATTACAAGAACTCAAGTGAATCCCTCAAGTCCTCCTTAAATGTTATTCCATAAAACTTCAAGTTTAAGGTATATGGGCTTCATTCATGGGGATCTTCCCCTCATGAAGCCAATCCACCTCCTTTACTAAATTTTCATTATTTTTAAGGTTGAAATCTTTATGGGTAAATCTTATTAAGCATTGTATATATGAATTGAGTTTGGATTCTTCAAGTATTGATTTACTATGCATGAACATCTATTGAAAGACTATTCCATGAGTTGATTTATATCCATTGAAGCTATGTGTGATGTGAACTATGGAAACTTTGAAAGATTATGAATTTTCAAAATGGATTTCATGACACCCAAATTGGGGTTCCTACTATAAGGTTGGTGTGTTGATTTGAATGATTTCCAAATGAATTTATTTTACTCCTCGCATATATTATACTCTTGAATTGCATGATTTTAAGAATATGTACACATACCCACCATGATTTGAAAAGAGTTATGTGAAAAGCCACTTAAATTGATAAAGGCCTTAGGACAAGACGTGTATTGCGAATATTTTGTATGTTCAAGGGCTATTGTTCATGCTATGAACTTATTAGAATGTTACAAATGTTATGAATAGTAGGAATCCCTTTCTTGATATTATGATGTGATGGTTTGATGAGCTACTCTTATGATGCTACCATGATTTATGAAATTATATAAAATATGAATATGTATATGAAGTGTGTATTTCATAAGATTGTTGACCTAGCATCGAGCAGACCTTAGTTGGTAGCCATGGTCCCATAACTATGTGCCACCATAGGGTATTGTGTGATATCTACCAAAAAGTTCATATCGTAAGGTAGAATACATTGTAGTCCCTACCGAAAAAATTATATAGTAAGATAAGGACATATCTTAATACATACAAAAAATGTTATGTTGTAAGGTAAGCATATCTTGTGAAACCTACCAAAAAGGGCATGTCATAAGGTAAGGATATGTTGTGACACCCTCTGAAAAGGCCATGTCGTAAGGTAACAATATTAACAACACTGTCACAACCCGAAGATAGGGCCTAGATGTGACATGGCGAAAGAGAACTCGAGAGTCCTAAATCAAGCCATCCAAGCATCATCGCACACATCATTGGTTCGGAAGCGCGTAACAACATCAATAGCACATAATTCTAAGGGATTTTGGGACTTTGAACTCATAGCATGCTTGTTATCTCCTTAATATTCACAACATTCACAATTCACATATCTTGCCATAACGCTTTCATTAACGTAAGAAGTTTGGCTCATAACTTTAGTCAAAGCATGGTGGGTATTCATACTTATGCTCACAATCATGAAATACATTTGCATAGGATATGACTGAGTAAAACATAGTCATTTAAGAACTATTTAAATCAACCCACCAACATATTAGCAAAACTCCAATTCGGGTATCTTGGAATCTATTCAAAAATCCATAATCTTTCATAGCCTTTCAAGAAATCATAGCATGCACAATGTGGGTATCATAAACCATTCATAATATCAAACCCCATAAGAAGACCAATACTTAACAAAATCAAACTTAAATCATATTTTAGTGATCAATAGGAATTACCCATAAAGAAACAACTCTTATAATCATGATATTTCATAAAAAAAGAAGAGTTAGGCTCCATGAGTAGAAGAACTCATGGATGAAGATCCACATACTTTAAATCCTTGAAATTAGATATAGGAGACTTGATGAGACTTGGAGGATTCTGTAAGGACCCAGACCTTGGAAAACCTTGTAAATATGGTGTACACTAATTTTGAACTCATTTTTGGGGGGTTAATGTTCACCATGAGTCTCCCTTATGTAGCCATGTTCAAGAGGATTACATTGGTTAAGATATTCATAAGAACCGTTGGAAGGGTCAAATTTAACTAGTCATATTTCTTAGCACAACAAGAAATGGGTAGTCTATGACTTATCAAATTTAAGCTCTTTGAGTTAGCTTTCCAACGCATCTTTTTTCACTTGATTATGAGTTCTTATGGAGACGTTATGGCCATTTTTGTAAAGCTCATCTATGTAGGGGTTGTGTTGTGTTTTTGGCTAAGGCAACTATGAGGAGACCCCAAATGGGTCGTATGACTTCCCACGACTCATATAGAGGTACTATGGTGATGATTTATTCCTAAAACAATGTTTTAAAGTGTGGAAGAGCCTTAGGGTCGCTCTTGTCCTTGCGTATGTGAAATATTTGGCATTAATTTAGAGTTCTAGACTAAGGCATCTATCACATGAACCCTACACTTCTCGTGTGGCACTTTACTGGTCGTGTGGTGACTCGTGAGAGGAGCCTTCGACTTAAAAACCATATTTTTTCCAAGGCACATCACACATTAACTCTTCACAGGTTGTGTGACATCAAACGGTTCATGAGATGGCCTGTAAAGGTGTTGGAGTAGAAATTTTCTAAGTATGTAATCACTGTCTCAAAACTTCGTTAGTGGAAATTTTTCTAAGTATGGCTTCACGGAAGTCCTCACGACACATGGTCCTTCACATGACCCGTGGTCCTTCACATGACCCGTGGTCCTTCACATGATCCGTGGTGCCCTCTTTGACCCCCCGATAATATTTTCAATGTTCATTTCATTAATGGTTTATTTGTAATTTTGGTTTATTTTTTAAGACCATTTTAGACTTTCTAAGCCCTCCTAAACATCTAAATTGAACTATACTCTTCTATTCTATTAAAATTCATTTCATACACTTAGAATATTTAAATTTTCTCTTCTAAGAACTCCTCTCAAGGGTACCATTGGAGACTAAGCTTGGAGCTTAAGGAAGGATCTTCTTCTCCAATCGATTTCTTCTTGTTTCTTAAAAATTAGCTAAGGTATGTGGGATTGATTCATGGCCCCTTTCAACCATGAAGTCCCCAATTCTTATTTTTCTCAATTTTTATGAAATTCAAAGTTTACTTTGAATATGCATCTTTCAATTTAAAGTTGATTTGATACAATTGCAGTAATGGTTGTATTTAACTATTGATTTTAAAGTGAATTAATCCCTAATTTGTTGAATTACATGGATTTTATGAAGGTTCAATTATGCAAGTCCCCTTACTCTTTAAATCTATACATGGGTAATACTAATATAGTTTTAATTGTTGATTTAACTACGGATTTCATATGGATTCTTCCTATTATGAGGTTTAACATATGAATCATAATTTCCCATGCTATCTCATCATTATTCATGGAATTTGCATACATGAGCATTAGTTTTTATGAAGTACATGATGTGGGTGGAGCCCAATTTGAGATTTATAACTACGATTTTGAATAAGTATGGGTATGACTAGAATGTGATCACATGATGTCTATGATATGGCTTTTAAGCACTATGGATGTTTACACCAATATGATTATAAATGAATGAGCTACTCCTATGCATGAAAGTATGACATGAAAATGTGATTTGGCTCTTTAGCCCAATGAATCATGATTACGAAGTATGTTTTGATTTTAAGATTCACTTGTGTTCTTAAAATCCAATGAAAGCTCTTGAGAATCTTTGGATTAGATGAGGGATTTAGGGAGAATTAGAGAGGAATCTGAGAGAGTTCTTGAGTGTTCTAGGGCTAAAAATGAAGAAACAATAGAGGAATCCCAATTATAAAGGTAATGGGTTATGACCCCTCAAGTGAAACTAAAAGGGTTCAGAAATTTTTTACCTACAAGGGAACAGGGGCGCGATGCGGACTTTCTGTGGCACAGTTCAATTTCATGAAAAGATCAATTTTCTCTTGGTTTGGCCTTGGAATAAGTTTAGGCCACTTCTTATACTATTTGGGCAACAAGTCTGTCATGTGGATTGGTCGCACACTCTTTTAGTTAAGGCCTAAATTAACCATGAAATTATTTTTCGATACAGGTCATCTAAATATTAAAGACTGCCCTTTTCTTACACAAGTTTGCCTCCTGAAAGAGAATACGAAGTCAAATTTGCAAAATTGTGCATGGATTTTAAGATATTCAAACATTATGCCATAAGGACATTCTAAGTCACATGAGAGATGTTACAGGTTCATCCTAGAAAAATCCCTCATCCTAGTTGCCAGAGTAGGCATATGAGGAGGAGGAGCAGTCATACCTTAATTAGCCTAGTTTGCCACAGCCCAGGAAAATATAGCAACAGTAGTCTGAAATTTGGCATTGGTAGCTTGTTCTCCCAAAGGATCATAGGAACATTGGTCCTTGTTAACACAAACTACTCTTGGCTCGGATACGCTTCTTGGCAAAAACTTTTGTAAAGCACAAAGAACAGTCGATGGAGTTAGAAAGTCGTAATACACGATCTACAGCATGACATAAACCTTGAAAGAAGTGAAATATTTCTAAAGATGCCTCATAACCTCTTGTTCATAGATATGACTCTACTTGATGTAATATGTTGGACTCCCTAGGACACTTCAAAACCTTGGGCTCTGACACAAGGTTTGTCACAACCCAAGATAGGCCCTAGGTGTAACACGGCGAATAAAATCCCTGAGGGAACCCTAAACTAGCCTTCTTAGCATATCATAAGCATTCAAAGATAATAAGTGAATATACAAAAGTTAAAGTTGAGAGATAATCATAAACTAAAGCATAAGAGTAACAAGAGGTACATTATCCAAAGAATCATACATCATATCCAACAAGCCTCTAAGTCATAGAGTTGGCAGGGCTTAATATATCCCTGGCTCACCCAATACAAAAATAAAAAAAAAGTCCCAAAAATAATATATAAGCTAGATGATAGTATATTCCTTCCCCGAAGCATGAGGACTCACCTAATCTATCTCTGAAAGCAATACAGATCTAGCCATGAGGATGAGGACGAAAATTATTACCTACACCTACATTGTGATATAATATTGGCATAAAGTATGTGTTAGTATGTTTGAACGTACTAAGTATGCGGGCATGAAATATCATGATAATAAATAATATCAATAACTACATAATAATGATACATGAGCAAGGGCATGTATATGTATATTGAATCAAAATAGATAAAG
>JBCEWC010005281.1:0-25340 GCA_038996855.1 Solanum aculeatissimum | reverse complement strand
GTGACATTTTCCGTGGGGTTTTGAGTTTTTGGTTGAATTCATTGAATTTCGTATAGATTGTGTTGTTCTTCTTGGTTTTAGGTGTAAAGCTAGAGTACTCATGTCTTTTTATTTTTCCTTTCATTTTGGAGTTGAGGACTTCTTACAAGAGCATCACTTTGAGGACTGAAACAGTGACATTCATTTGCAGGTCAGCGAGGAACCCCTTACAGTGAAAGTTGATCATCTCAAGGCATGTGTCAATTATTTGGCATTCTTTCTACTCAACAATGATGAACTCATAAAGCTTGATGTTCAGTTTTGAAGTTATTTCAAGTTTTGCTTCCTTAATTATGTTGCAGGAGCAGCCATACAACAAGGATGACGATGTTATAAAGGCAACATCTTTTGAAGTTTTATCAACTCTACGAGATGTTTTGAAGACAAGTTCTCTTTGGAAAGATCATGTTCAAACTTATATACAGGTGTGAGTCATTTCTTCCTAAACGTTAGCCCTAATTGTTTTATTTGGTGAGAACTCAGATAAAGTTTTTTGTTTGCTAATCTGCTTTACTTTCTTGCTCTCTCTAAATGTCTTGCCTTTTGATATTCTGAGCAACACTATTCTGTGAAGCCCCACAATGATGGTGGATTCTGCTTAACTCCATACCCTATGCCTGGCATTTCATGTCATTCTTTTTGGAAGATCATTGTTCATCTTGGCGTACTCTAAGCCATGACTATAGATTCACTGTCTTATAGTTGGTGCCCTACTGAAATAGGAGACTATGGCCTCATTTGGTTGCAAGTCATGAAGGTCTGTATCTGAATGGTTCAGATCTCTATTCATTAAGTGCATTCGATATTTTTAAAATTTACCCACTTAATGGGTCTGAATACATCTGATTTAATCAGATCTGGCAGAGAGTCTGAAAATCATTCAGATCTTCCAATTCTCGCTCTTTTATTTTAAAAAATTAATGAAATTTCTCTTCAAAAAACTCCCGGAAACAGCCTCTCTACCTCTATGAGGTCGTGGTAAGGTCTGCGTACATTTTTACCCTCCCCAGACTCCACTTGTGGGATTCCATTGGGTATGGTGTTGGTGTAATCAAATTTCTTTTCAATCTGTAACCCTATCTCTTGAAGATCATTGACATGGCGATGGACTCCTCAACCTCCCTCTTCATTTCACCTCTCCCCTCCATCGTCGATTCATCATAGTCTATGGGATGAACTTTTACTACTATAATAATAATATATGTTCATTGTATATTCACTGGATCTGTCAAATAAGAAGGTGGTGATGCAGATCGCAAGGGCTCAAGAGTCTTGGGTGATGACGGACAGAAAGGCACGAGTGTGTAGATGGAGAAACCTTTGGAAATACAGATGATCCAAATAAGTGCAGTGGGTGAATCTGGTGTATTGGAATGGTGAATCCTCTTGAAGATGGAGGACTGCCGACGAAAATGCCAGTGAATCCTCTGAAACCAGCATGGAAGAGAATCCTATCTTTTTCCGTTTCTAGAGAGGCTAAATCTCTATGAAGGTTTCCCTTCTCAAAAAAAAATAAAAAAATCTGTCTGAAGGTTTCTGGAAATATCCCCTGAAACTTTGGAAGTTGTCTGGAAAAGTTAACAAAGTTAACCTTGAGGAATGTGCATGCGAGCATTTGCAAAGACTGACTTAGTTTTTAGCATGCTTTTACGAATGATTCTTAGCTTAGTATTTGAGTTTTTGGATTCGATCTGTATTTGTCCCAGAAACAACCTCTCTACCTCTATGAGGTAGTGGTAAGGTCTGCGTACATTTTACTCTCTCCAGATCCCACTTGTGGGATTTCACTGGATATGTTGTTTTTTGATTTGTATTTGCCACTCTATTTGGTCTCAAACCCATTTCTTACCCAAAGGACTCTTATGACACTGCCTTTTATTATTAAAATCAAGCCCATTTTTTACATAAAGGGCTCTTATGACATTGCCATTAATTTTATAAAACAAAACGATGCCCCAATATTTGCTAAATGTTGTCATACTTTTGTATCTCAGAAATGATGGTATATCCTGATGCACACCTATTGCTGATCAAAACCCAGCTGCTTCTCCATCTATTCTTCATAGTTTCGGGTGGATATCCCAATCTTGTAAAATCATTCTTTTTAGAGATAAGTGTGAAAAACACATCTAAACCATCCCTTGTTTTTGAGTTTCATACCTAAACTATCACTTATTAGTTTGAGAAACACACCTCAGTGGGGTGTGTAATACACTCTCTTTTATATTCCACCTTGACAAAAATTAAATAAACTATTAATATTAGTGAACCCTCGCCCTCATCTCCAACAATCTCCACCCTTTTATTTTTTTAAATCTCTTTTATAAAATATTTTAAAAAAATTCAAACTTCACCCCCTCCAACATCCCTTCCTAAAAAAATAATATTATGTTTAGTTTTAAAATAATAAAATTCTATCCCCACTCCATCTAACTCTTCGCTCCTAATTTTTTTTTAAATATTTTTTTATAGATATGTATACATATTGTAGAATATTTTTTTTTACTTGTGTACCGAATATAACAGAAATAATTTTTTTTTTTAAATTCTTGCGGCAAGTAAAAGATAATCTTCTAAAAGTTAGAAAACATTGAAAGCGGAGGATTAGGTGGGTAGGACAGAATTATTTTTTCTAAAAAATTAGAATAATATCTAAATTATTATTTTAGTTTTTGGGGGGGGGGGGGGGGGGGGGTGAAGTAAAAATTTCTTTCAAAAAATTTTCAAAGATTTTTTTAAAAAAAAACTAAAACATTGGTTTGTTTTGGGTTGGGGGGGGGGGGGTATTATGGTGAGAGGAAATGGTGGGGTAAGAAAAATAGTTTTTATTTTACTTTATAATTTTTTTGAAATATTTAACTTTAGCTAATACTACAATTTATTTATTTTTTGTCAAGGTAGAATGTTTTGTCCACGTGGAGTGTGATGTGACATTTTAAAAAATAAATAAAAGAGAGAGTGTAGCTCACAACACGGTGTGAATGGAATAAAAGAGGTGTGTTTTTCAAACTAATAATTGATAGTTTAGTTATGAATTTCACACTCCCAATAGTCTAGGTACGAAACTAAAAAAAAAAGAGGATAGTGCAGGTATGTTTTTGACACTTATTTCTTCCTTTTATAAGATCTTCTTGCTATGCCTTATGTCTGTTACAACTAACTGCGGAATCAATAGTCTTGTTGTTCCACCATAGGGTCTCAGCAGAGTTAGAAATTTGCAATTTTCTCCTACCCTATCCCTCCCTATTCCTTGGAGGACAGAAAATACTCTGAAAGACTTCTTGTAATTTTTTGGTGTGATAAAAATTCTTGTAATTTTTTGGTGTGATAAAAATTCTTGTAATTTTTTGGTGTGATAAAAATAGAAGCTCTTTTATTATTATTTCTTATATAATGACTCAACCATTAGTTATCGGTCTTCTTTATATATTGCTTAAGCATTACTATGTTTAATGACTCAATGAATAGTTATCTGTCTTCCTTATATATTGCTTGAGCATTACTATGTTTATCACCGTTCAATATTCTAACTTCTTGAAGCTGCAGCATATTGGTGATTTCAATTATGCAAGGTTAGCAGATTTTGGGGCAGCAATATCTGGAGCCAACCAGCTGCAATGCCAGCAAGTGCTTGAAGAGCTAGATGTAAGTTCCTGTGGTTCAAGAAGGTAGATACATTCTATTTTCTATATGTGAGCTTTTGTCAATACATAGATAGGTAGATGGACACCAAGCTGTGGGTAAGGAAGGTGGGGATGGTCATAGATCCTTCCACCTATCTGGATGTTAAAAACATAACAATGTTTCTTTTGTATTTTTGATTTCCTGATCATTGGAAGCAATCATCACCAGTGCTGAAAATATAACAGTGTTTTTTGTATTTTTAGTTCCTGATTATTGTAAGTAATGGGTATAGATCCTTCTGCCTATATGGAGTGTTGTAAATATAACAATGTTTTTTTATATTTTTGATTTCCTAATTATTGGAAGCAATCTTCACCGTCAGAAGGATCTCTCTTTAGTCCCCTGAGTGATCAAAATATAGTGTGTACATAAGATTAAGTGAATGTCTTGTCTCTTGTATGTTGTTTCATAGTTACCTTGTAATACCTGCATCAGGTGCATAAACGGCTACAACTTACTCTGGAGATAGTGAAGAAAGAAATGGAGATCAGTAAGATTCAGGTAAATGCACGTCAACATGCATACCAGAACTTTGAATAGTTATGCATGCATTTAGAAATTTACATCTTCTTTGTTTTCTGCAGGAATCAATAGCAAAAGCAATTGAAGAAAAAATAAGTGGAGAGCAACGCCGTTATTTGTTGAATGAACAGTTAAAGGCCATAAAGAAGGCATGTGGATTATGTGCCAGTTTTTTATGTTATCATCCTTAAACTTAGTTGAACTTAAATATGTTTATTCCTATATATATGTTGAGCTTGGTATTCATTGTTATGAATGAAAGAGCAGATTTTCAGTCCTCACATAGGCATTTTCAATGACTGATTTTGATTGCCTTAGCAGGAACTAGGTTTGGAGACTGATGACAAGACAGCTCTTTCTGGTTCGTTTTCTCTTAATTATTATTGAAATGGATAAATTTTTTTTAAAAAATTTATTACAGCCTAGCACATTTTCCATTTGGCCAATGAGGCATATCATACTGCCCTACTCTAATTCCTTGTAGCAGTAGCATAAAAAGATCATTTTGCAATTTGTTGTTTCTGTTGTAAGAGTTACTTGTTGTTTTTCCTTTTTATCATTGACTCTCCACAAGAAGCATGAAAAGCGTTCAGGCTACTGTTAGTTTTTACCGATAGGAAGTAGAAAGTTTGAATGTTGAATTTTTCGTTGTATACGGTCCAACTTTTGACACGCCTTATATAATTATTTTAAGACATTCTGTACATTTGACATAGTATTTATAGGGTGTTATTTTTGTCACCTCACTAAAAAACCTGATAAAACATATTTGTAATCGTTTAACTTCGAATCTATAAAATTAGGTCTTGGGCCTAACTCACATCCCAAAAGCTAGCTCAAAGGAAGGAGAATTGCCCAAGCCTTGTAAGGAGTCCAACCATCTCATTAACCACCAATAAGGGACTTTTGTATTCTTCAACACCCCACCTCACGCCTAGTGCTTAGCATTTGGTGCGTGGACAATTTTTAATTTTTTTGGGGCCCAACATTGGGTGAGATGGGTCCTGCTTTGAAACCATGTAAAATTAGGTCTTGGCCTAACTCACACCCCAAAAGCTAACTCAAAGGAAGGAGGATTGTCCAAGCCTTATAAGGAGTCCACCCATCTCATTAACCACCAATGTGGGACTTTTGTATTCTTCAACAGAATCCAAAGGTTACTTTCAACCATGTTTGGTAATGTTGCACAAAGTTACTTCAACATGTATTTAATTGATGGAAGACCATATTTTCGGTAAGATCAACAGTGTCGTTATTTAAGTCATGGACTGCTTATGATTCAGATTTATCCTTCTTATTCAAACTTCTCTTTTTCTCTTGAATTCCTTCCTGTTCCCCTTTTAGTGTACTTCTGTATTTAGAAGCCTACTAGCTTTCTCCGTCTTGTACTCTGTGTTCTCCCTTTTACTTCTGTTGGGGAATGTAATACCTATGGAGGTGCTTCTTCCACATTTTTTGGGGTGATAATGAACTTTACACAAACTCTAAAATTTGGTTTTCATTTTTTCATTTGTCAATAATTTGCACAAAGATACGGTCAAGCTGCACTTGCAACAATTTGGATGGACCCGGTTTTGGTTTTAGTATTGGTTTTGAAGTTGAGAGAAGAAATTACCTTATTATTAGGTTTGCTTTAAGTGGTTGGACAAACATTTTGTTGTTTCTTTTTTAGTACATCCCAGTTGTGTGACACTACCTTTGTTTATTACTGCAGCAAAATTTAGGGAAAGGCTGGAGCCTGATAAAGAAAAAATACCGGCTCATGTCATGCAAGTTATTGAAGAAGAACTTACAAAACTGCAACTATTGGAAGCTAGTTCAAGTGAATTCAACGTGACACGTAATTATCTTGATTGGTTGACGGCCTTGCCATGGGGTAGTTACAGGTTTGCTGCCTATCTTGACTGTCTGATGTACCTTATACATTGTTATGGTTCAGTTCAACTGATGTTATCTGATCCTTGATTAGCTGTAATAATGGAATCTGTTTGAGAGAAGCTGACTTAACAGAGTAACAAAATGGGCAGTGTGATTATTTTTTTGAGAAGGTAGCAGATTTGTATATATATAAACTGGGCTACACAAAGCAGTGTAATCTTCCATACTTAGAGACTGAAGTACAACACTAGAGTTCCTAGCCCTTTTGTCTTCTTATAAGTATTCTAAAACATCACAAAAGACTCCACATCTTCATACTCTTGTTTACTCCCAAAATAGTAAAGGGATAGACAATTCATCTTCAGCTTTTGTATAGAACTGTTGCTGTCCTCGAAAGATCTTTGGTTTCTCTCCTTCCAAATTGTCCACCAAATGCTAGTGGGGACAATCCTCTGTCTCTCTTTCTAAGTGGATTGGGCCATTCTACAGTGCAAAAAGAAAATGATTGGGCCATTCTAAGTGGATTGGACCATTGTCCTCGAAAGATCTTTGGTTTCTAACTCTTCTGTAATTGATCTGTCATTCTACAGTGCAAAAAGAGGCCATCAAGAATAAATATTTTATTTCATTTTGTTTTTTGGCCAAAAGCCATGTGAAACAAGCAGCTTGTATGGAATTTTCACTTTCCATATCAATTTCCAAGCCCAGCAACCAATCTGATTATTTGGAAGGTTAAGTTCCTTATAAAGTTGACTTAAGAGAAGATTCACCTTGTCTATTTCCAAGCAAAAATTACCATCTGCAGTGGCAGAAATCTCTTTGAATTATTATTGGGTCTAGTAAACTTTGTTAGCATGCCGATCTTCCTGTTAACAGTCTTTTGAAGTTGTGATTCCATCATGAGTTTAACCAGACCCCTCCTGTGTTTTTTTTTTTGAAACAAGTAATTTTGTATATATCGATAGGAACAGATCAGTACGTGGGCTGTACCAAGGTCATATTTACAAGTAAATCAGATCCTATGATCCTATGTCTATAGTGAATGTAGCACATCAATAATAGATACAAGATCATTGGACCAAATCCGATTATACCAAAAACATGTAATAAAGATACAATTCAATTTGATCTGCTCTATATTATTCTCTATGCTGTCAAAACACCTAGCATTTCTCTCCTAAATTGTCACCAGATGCTGGCTAGTATGATTTTCCACTGACTTATGCTTTTTCCTTGAAGTCTAGCTTCTTCCCAGCTTTGAAGAGCCTTTGTAACCTTTCCTGGCATAGACCAAGAGAAACCTTTAGGGGCCGTTTGGTAGCAGGTATTAGGAGAAATAATCCATGTATTATGTATGGAATTATTTAATACTATGTTTGGTAGGAATTTTGGGCCTATGTATAACTAATTCATGTATTAGTTAATACACCTTACATGGTATTAACTAATACCTTCCATTTGGTGGTATTAATAATACATATGATTTAATATCATAGGATTAAATATGTAGACAAAATATCCCTCAAATTCTCTTACGTTTTTTTTTATTTTCTTGATTTTATATTTGTAGTTTTGTACTAGTAAATTTATTTAAATAAATTATCTTACAAATTTTATTTATTTGCGGGTTCATATTTGCAGAATATAAAAACATAATAAAATTTTAATGTCAAATTTTTAAATTTTATTTATTTGTGGGTTCATATTTACGTAGTATACAAAAAATATTTTGCTATGTCATTTTTTTGATAATTAATTTAGTTAAGCGATTTTGTTAATACAAAACGAAGTTCAATGACTATGTTAACTTCTCACAGTTGAGTGACTTTTTAAGATATAAACTCCATATTAAAACTACAACTTGCAAATTTTTATGTGTAAATATAGACAGTTTATTCATTTTTACAATTGTTTACCATCTATTCGATTTTAAAATTCGATAGTCTATCTTTATTAAATTGAATTGGTGTTTTATGAGTGATCATTTTATTAAGATCACAATTTTATTCTCAAATAATTCAAGTGAAAAAATAGCAAACATGGCGACATTTTTACAATTGTTTACCATCTGTTCGATTTTAAAATTAGATAGTCTATCTTTATTAAATTGAATTGGTGTTTTATGAGTGATCAATTTATTAAGATCGCAATTTTATTCTCAAATAATTCAAGTGAAAAAATAGCAAACATGGCGACAAAATTGTTGTTCTCTTAGCTAGTTAGAAGCCACAACAAAATGATCTACTTTGACCCAATTACATGAAATAAAAAATTCCTTAATAATTCAATGATATAATTAAAAAGAAGCTTTTTGTAGAGTTTTTAAAATAATCACAAGATTATATGGGAAACAATGAACCAAACACTTGATAAAAAATAATCCAGGCATTACTAATCCTTGCGTTACTAATCCATGCGTTATTCATTTTTGTACCAAACGACCCTTTTAGGGATGACAATGGGGGCGGGTTGAGCTCAACTCTCCCCGCATAAACTCACCCTGCTTAAATTTTTAAATTTTTTTATTTTTTAATTGAATTTAATATGAAAAATAAAAATTCGTAATTTTTTTAATTTTTTGCTAATTAACATCTCAACAACTAATTAACTACTTTTAATTGACATTTCAATAATTGTTTCTTAATCATTAATTAAAAGCCTCTAATTAACATTTCAACAACTAACAATTTACCGAACATGTCTAGTTTAAATTTTAGAAAATAATAAAATTAAAGTCAACGTTTAATATAAAAAAATTGTGTCTTTGATTTTAATTAATTACAAAGATTTAATTTTCTTCGAATTCCTATTTAGTTCTTTAAATTCGGAACCCGCCCCGCCCATATTGGTTTTAAAAATAGTTACTTCAACCCGCTCCCCACTCTCATCCGCCTCGCCCCACATAAATTTAAACCTACCTGCCCCGCATAGCTCTAAACCCGCCCCGCCCCATTGCCATCCCTAGACCCCTTAATGTTTATGAATAACCTCCAAAGCTGACCTGTGATTCTGCTGTGAAGGAACAAATGTTGTAACAGTTTCTGCTTGTTCTCCACAAAAAACACATCTGGGACATAAAGTTATCCGTTTTTCATCAGGTTGTCTTGTGTCTCGTGTAAGGACAACTTTCTTAGATAGGAGCCAAATAAAGCATGCCACCTTGTATGGTATATTCACCTTCCATATAATTTTCCACGGCCAGTTGACATTCTGTTGTTGTGATTATTCAACCATTTGTATGCTTTGCCAACCTTGAAGATTCCTCTATCGTTGCCCTACCACCAAAGCTCATCTTCCCCTTTTTGTGTTCCTTTAAATTGGCCAATAGTGTTACAATATTCTGCATCTCTTGTGATTTCCCAGTCATTTACATGCCTTCTCAAATTGATTTCCCATGCATTAGGTGTCTACATTTTAGCAATTCTTCTTTGCTAATTTAGCATTAAGTTGTAGATGTCTGGATAGATATTCCTCAAACTCCCCATCTCATGCCAGTCATCTTCCCAGAAGCTTGTTTTTTCCCCATTCTCAACTTTGACCTTGGTTTTGATCTTGAAATCATCCCACTAGGCCCTTATAGATCTCCATAAATTCACATCAAATGGGGAAATTACTTCCTTCGTCATCCACTTATTTTCACTCTCATACTTGACTTTTATGACTTTTCCCCATAACAGTTGTTTGTCATTAGCATACTTCCACAACCATTTCATTCTGAGGGCCTTATTGTGGTTCTGCAAATTTTTAATACCTAGACCCCAAATCTTTTTTGATTAACAGATCTTTCCACTTAACCAGATTGTAACCTTTCCTGTCCTTGTTTCCCTGCCATAGGAACTTCCTTCTAATCCTATCTAATCTGTGTGTGACCTCTGCTGGAATGGGAAATAAAGATATCATGTAAGTAGGCATGGCATCTAGAACTATGTTAATAAGAGTTACTCTTCCTCCCAAAGACAAGTATTGCCCCTTCCATCTAGCTAATTTCTTCCCACACTTCTTTATCACACTGTTCCAAATCACTTTAGACTTCGATTTAGCACCCAAAGGCATCCCAGGTATGTAGTTGGGAGAGTCCCAATTTGTCCACCTAGAATAATGTTCAGTGCCTCCATGTTGTTGACTTCATTAATGGGATAAAGAAAGCTCTCCAATTAATATGTAGCCCAGAGATTCCTTCAAACAGAACCGAAATTACTCCAAGATGTCTGAATTGTTCTTCTTTAGCCCAACAAAAGATGAGTGTCACCTGTATACTGCAGATGAGTCACTTCTAAGCTTTCCCTTTCATCTCTGGCCACATCAAAACCTTCCAACCTACCATTTGTGTTAGCTATTTTGAGCATGTTGTTAAGTCCCTCCATAACTAGCAAAAAAAGGAAAGGGATAGAGGATCCCCTTGCCTGAGGCCCCTTTGAGCTCCAAAGAATCCATTGATCAAAACAGAGAATTTCACTGAAGTTATACATAATTTTATCCATTTAGGCCCAAATCTCATCTTCTCTAGAAAATCTAGCAAGTATCCCCAATTAACATGGTCGTAGGCTTTTTCATTGTCAAGCTTGGACAATATTCTTGCTTTCTTCTGCTTCATTCTTGATCCTACAGCTTCATTTGCCAGTAAGACTGCATCCACCTTTAATAAATGCCATCTATTGAGAATATACCAATCTTTCCATCACCCTTTTCAATCTCTCTGTTAGGACTTTGGAGAAGATTTTATAGATGTTGTCTATCAGGCTTATGGGTCTGAAGTCCCTCAACTCAATAACACCTTTCACTACAAGAAAATAGGTCTTTAACGAGGGAAAATTCAGTCGCTAAAAGTATAAATCTGGTCGTTATTAGTCAATAACGGCTGTTAAAAATTCCGTCGTCACCGTTTGTTAAAAGTTAACAACCAGATTAAATCTCGTCGTTAAAAAAGCTTTAACGACGACAAAAATCCGGACGTTATACCTCTTTTCTGCAACCTGATTTTTCCTTCGCTAATTGGTATTCTAGTTATTAAAAAAAAAGGGTAAGCCTGGTGCACTAAAGCTACTGCTATGCGTATGGTCCGGGGAAGGGCCTGACCACAAGGGTCTATTGTACGCAGCCTTACCTTGCATTTCTACCAGAGACTGTTTCCAAGGCTTGAACCCGTGACCTTATGTTCACATGGCAACAACTTTACTAGTTACTCCTATGCTCCCCTTCAATTCTAGTTATTAAAACCTTAATTATAGCCACAAATCAAATCATCAAAAGTGCATATATATATACACCCAAAAAAAACCCCACACAAACACACATACAAATAAGTGCACATATGAAAACATGCAAATTGATTATATTCATATAAAATTTCATAGTGAACTATAAAGAATGATATTGCATAACGTTACAAAAATATAGATATACAAATTATATGATATTATAACTCCTAGTTTAAAAAAACTAGAATATTTTTAAACAATTTCTGAAATATGAAATTATTTAATGATCAAATATGATCCCTTCGCTAATGTGAAGCTTAAAATTAGTTTTAATGACAGGAAAAAAATTGTCGTTAGAAATATGTTTACAACGTCCGGATTTATGTCTCGTCGTTAAGAAGTGGTCGTTAAAAATCAAATTTCTTGTAGTGAGAGGATTCTTATCAGGATGATGGAATGATTAACAAAACGCCACTTGTTATACTTATAACATGATTTGGTCTGATCTCTTTGCCCTCATATTAATTAAAACATATTTTTACACTAACTAATATGTTTTAACGATGGGATGTTATGCTTTTTAACGATCAAATATTATCCCCTCGTTAATGTTGGATTAAAATTTGTCTTTAACGACCGACAATTTTTTTTGTCACTATAAGTGTATTTATAATGACCAGATTCATTTCCCTTCGTTAAGAAATGGTAGTTAAAAATTCTTTTTCTTGTAGTGTTTCTTCTTGGGAGTTGAAGCAATGAAAGTAGCATTAAAGCTTTTTTCCAAGACTTCTTGCTTATGGAAATTTTGTTATGTCATGTTTTACAACCTCCCAACACTTCATATAAAATCCCATGGTGAAACCATCAGGTCCTGGGTTTTTATCTATTGCACATAGTTTGAGACATCTCAACTCTTCCTCTTCTTCAAAGTTTATGCGAACTTTCTTTCTATTCTATTGAAATGACTAGACAGTTTGGGAAATTGCTAGTTGCTCTCCATTGAAAAGTTTCTGTGTAGAGCCTCTGATAAAAATCAACTATCGCTTTTTAAATTTTGCTTGTATCTTGTGTGATCTCACCTTCTACCTCCAGTTGATCAATGTAATTGTATCTTTTGTGAGCATTTGCAATCCTGTGGAAATACTTAGTGTTCTTGTCCTTCTCTTCCAACCATAGGGTTCTTGGTCTTTGTCTCCAAGCAATTTCTTCTCTTTTGGCAAGATTATCATATTCCAATAGCATCTCACCTTTCCTTTTGGACTTTTCTTTTGATAGAGGTCTGTTTTTAACCACTCAATTAAAATCTGTCATCTTGTCTAACATTTTCTTCTCTGTAACCCTAGATTTCCTTGAAATTCTTTGCTCCATTCCTTAAGTTTATTTTTCAAGACTTTCACTTTGCAGGCCAGTACATATTTTGGTCTCCCCTCAAAATTGAAATTGTTGCACTAGTCTCTGACTCTTATCAGTGAACCCCCCAGTGTCCAGCCACCAATTTTTGAACTTGAAATACCTTTTGTTTTTGGTCCAGGTCCCACCTTGTAGGGCTAGTGGTATATGATCCGAAATAATCCTTTGAAGTGGGATCAGCTTCAAGTTGTTGAAGCTTTCATCCCATTCTTTAGAAAACATAATTTTGGTTATTTTGGAAGTTGCTTCATGGTTATCCCCTTTGTACCAAGTGAAGATTGTATTTTCCATTTGATGGTCAATTTGCCCCATATCTTCAATGACATTTGAAAAGTTCTTCCCTATTGTTCTTCTACACAACTCCTTTTTCTGTGACAAATCTACAAACATTGTAATCACCACAAACAACGTAAGGCCCTTGGAACAAACCTCTGATGTCACTGATCTCTTCCCATACCAATCTTCTTTCAATGTAACAATTTGATGTGTACACCCCAGTAATATGACAAGAAAAACTTTGAAGTTGTGCTTCAAACTTACAAGTTAGAGTATATGAATCAGTTTGAGAACTTCTCCCTTCCAGGTTCTGCTCTCCCACACCATCAATATGCCCCCTCTTGTTTCACTGGCCTCCAAATACTCATATTTGATCCATCTATTTCCCCATATTTGTTTTACTAATTCTGAAATGTCCCCCTCCAACTTTGTTTCTGGGAAACAATAAATATCTGCATTCCAATCAAATACCATACTTTTAACAAGTCTCCTTTCTCTCTACAATTCAATCCCCCTCACATTCCATGAAATTACTTTGAATTGCATCAAGAACTATAATGGTTGCTTCTCCCCTTTGCCATGTTTCCACCACTTTTAAATTTAATATCATAGGCCACTAAGCTTTTGAGTTCCTGGGGACCTTTGCCTCTAGTCTTCTTGAATGTTGCATCAGTCTCCATCCTCCTCCTGCTATCTAGCTGAAGTAGTATTTCCAGAGCTTCCTCTTCATGTCCGGAAGTCTACCCCTAGTATTTTCCCTATTTCACCATGTTTTGTCGTACCCATAGTGAAATCTTCTTCTCTGTGTCTTGTATCATTTGCTGTGTTTGGGTGCAGAGAGTCTCGGCCTCCTCCACCTCCCAGATTTCTATCGCTTCTATAGGATTTTGGACTACTAGATTTGTAGTCCCTTCTTTGAATCTGCTGCCCTCTCTTTCTAGGCTTTCGAGATGTTTTAACCTTTTGTATAACTGCGAAATGTCCCACTTAATTTCCACTATATTCTCCTTTGCGTCATCCTTTGTTCTCTTCTCTGCTATTTGTATATCAATTGGGGCAGTTTGCTAGTGGGAAGTACTAAGAAAAACCTCGTAGAAGTCGTCTTTAATTGAGGAGATTGACCCAAATTCATCTAAAGGTGTTGTAAATGAAATTGGCTATTGGGTCTGGCCCAATTAGTTTAGCTGTTGAGCCCAAAGAGTTATTGTCCCTTTTCTCCCACGTGATTTATGTTCATCAAATCCCTAAAACAATAGGGTATTGGTACTTTGTTACAGAGATTGCCCTGCCTTCCCTACAGTAATGCCCTCCGTCATCTTCTCCGGCCGACTCTGGCAGAATTTCAAATCTAGGATTTGACTTAGCCCAGAACGGGATGTAGAACTTAAGCCCATTATGTGAGATTGTGACTTCTTTTGAATTAGTCTTCTATTCATTCGCCACCAATATTCTAGCCCATTTCATGTGGTTTCTGAGCTTTGTTTCTTCCTCTTTAGCTGACCATCCCCCACAAACTTCTCCAATTTCCTAGAAAACTTTGTGCGACCCCCGCTGTAGTGGTATTCCGACGGCTCTAATCCAGGTTTCCTTTGACATTCTAGAGATTGATGTACATCCCTCTATAGGGCTCCACCATTTGAGATTGAATTTTTTATTCTGCCAGTACCCTTGCTGTTGTACGACCTGGTCCTCCATGAATCTATTGGGAAATTCGAATAGAAATCTGCTATTGTTCAACTCGTAGGTGCTTACACCAAAGGTGTTTCTCCAAGCAATTGAGGACCATCTCTTTATTTCACTCAAAGTAGGCTACTCCTTGCACCCATCTTCCAAACCCCCTACCAAACATCTGTTTAAAATCTCCGACTCTTGCACTCCTCGTTCAACTGAAATTTCTATTACCCCCTTATCTCTTCTAACCTCTGTTTCTCCAGATTTCCTTGGGAACCATTTATTGACTCTAACGACCTTTGCATAAAGGTAGTTGACATCAGTTAACCTGGGTGGGCCTGCCATAACTTGATTCTTTGGGCATTTAATACACTCTTCAATTATATGAGAAATGCCACAGCAACCAGCATTCAATGTTCTCTCTGGGATGATCAGAACTGATCTTCCCCCTTATTTAAAGAGAGAATGCTCATGTATCTTCCATGTTCATTTATCCTCCCATACTAAAATGCTCTGCCCCTTCTCCTGACATTTTCTATCTCCTGGTAAGATTCTTTTGGTCCTTAGAAGCTTCCGGTAAAGCAAATCCACTCCATAGAGTTGCACCTTATCTCTTTCCTTCTCATCAGTCTGCGACTTCTCTCAACCCATTCATACCAGACTGTTGTGTTCGTTGTCCATCTCGTGATGCCAAAAGATTTGAATCCTGCATTGAAGTAATTCCTATTCTTCCCCATGATCTCTGTAAGAATGAGGCAGGGGAAAAGAGAGGTCCTAGAATGGAGAAGTTTGGAGGGAGAAGAAAGAACGAAGGTTTTGGTAGGAATATTCCGAGGAGAAGTTTGGAGGGAGAAGAAAGAACGAAGGTATTGGTAGGAATATTCCGGTAGCTATGAAGATTGGGTAGAAGAAGAGGGAAGATTCCAGTGGAAGAAGTCCACTGGAATGGGAATCTTGAGATCCGAAAGGGACCTTAGGTGTTTTCCTCGGAACTTGTGTCTGGGAGCATCTTAGGTTGAAAAATCATATCCCTCCCGCGGTTGTTCCCTGCTGCTAATTCAAGATAAATATCAGGGAATAGCTGCTTAAGTGATATTTGGCCTAGCGAGTTGTTTTTCCAAAAGGATGTTGTCATTCATTTCCTACTTTGAAGCTGGATTTGTTTGAGAGTTAGGCCATAAGCTTATGAAGGATTTCCATAAACTGACCCCATAAGGGTTGTTCGTGACTTTAGCTGTCCATTTTCCATCCACCCCATATTTTAACTTGATAACATCCTTCCACAAAGATTGTTCTTCGTAGAAAACCTCTCATGACCATTTCATCATCAGGCGTTGATTCTGGACTCTCAAGTTCCCGATCTTATAGAACCTTTTCCTTCTTACTAGCTGTAACTGTGCTCCATCTCACCAGTTGGCTGTTTTTCTTGTCTCTGTTTCCTTGCCAAAGAAAGTTCCTTCTAAGTGCATCCAATATCAAATGGCTGGGGAAGGGGGCAAGTACATCCTTTTGTTCTCAGTTCGTGGGAATTGTTTCCATCACTATCATATAGATAGGCATGGCATCAAGTGCATTGTTTATTAAAGACATTCTTCCATTAGTGAGAAGTAAAAATATTATTCTTTGAAATTTGCTTGGCTTCCGGGTTAACCTTACTGCTCCTAGTGATTTGACATGCCTATATTTCTATTGAGTAATATTGTATCGCCTTCCAACTTTTCTCTCTCCTTCTGTTCCTTGTTTGGGTTCTCACATGCTATGCTTCTGACTTTGATGATGCTTCCTTGGCATCCCAATTTATGAGTTT
Source organism: Solanum aculeatissimum (assembly GCA_038996855.1). Classification (NCBI taxonomy): domain Eukaryota; kingdom Viridiplantae; phylum Streptophyta; class Magnoliopsida; order Solanales; family Solanaceae; genus Solanum; species Solanum aculeatissimum. The sequence continues at coordinate 8,855 of JBCEWC010005281.1, read as the reverse complement.
ATCCAGATTCCAGGGTCTATCATTAGAAGAATCACATTCATGAAAGCAAGATTAGGATTGTACTGATGATGAGCTCCTTATGTAGGATAAGTTGGGACCTTGATTTGTCATAGTCCATGTTTGTGGATGGTGCTGGACCTGGATTAATAGTTTTTGTTCTCTGCCATGGTGGTTAGTGTTGGTTCCTAAAATTTTTCTACTTGTGTGATCCAAAATGCAGTGATGAGAACTTTGATGTACTACGGGCAGAAAAAATTCTTGATGAAGACCACTATGGGTTAACTGATGTTAAGGAAAGGATCTTGGAATTTATAGCTGTGGGAAAACTCAGAGGAACCTCACAAGGTTGGTAAATGCTAGCTTTTTTAAAGACCGACTCTCATTTTCTTAACATCTTTAGTTTTACAAGATATAGCATAATCATATACTCCCTTTGTTCCAATTAATGTGACACTTTTCTTTTGGTCTGTTTGGTAAAGAATGTTACCTTTTTATATTTACAATTTTTTGAGATGAAGGTTATCATCTGATGTCCTATGTGATAAAGAATGTGTCACCGAGACTTAAACCTAAGGTCTATAGAGTAGTTGCTGAACTAGCCATGTTGCACGGGATGAAGTATCGGTCAGTTATGAATGCGCATGCCCAAAAATGATGATGCTTGGATGGATGTGTGAGCATACTAGAAAAGACAAGATTAGGAATGCAGATATACGAAGCAAGGTGGGAGTGGCTTCCGTTGTGGACAAGATGTGGGAGGTGAGACTGAGATGGTTCAGGCATGTGAAGAGGAGGAACACAAATGCCCTAGTGAGGAGGTGCGAGAGGTTGGCAATGATAGGTTTGAGGAGTGGTAGAGGGAAAGGTGATTAAACAAGACATGACACATCTTCAACTTATCGAGGATATGACCCCATATAGGAGAGCATTACAATCTAGGATTAGGGTAGACTGCTAGTAGGTAGTTAAGCATTTTCTCTTCGAAGTGGTAGAGCAAGGTTCTAATTTGGAGCACCTATGTGTTCCTTGCAAGTATTATTGTTAGGATGCTAGCAGTATCTTATTTTGATTTTATTACTATTGTTGTTTTTTCTATTTTAGTCGCTATGGTAGTTTATACTATTCTTTCTTCAATATTTTCATCATAGCTTTTACACTTGCATTTCTTTCAAATCATGTTGCGGAAAACATTTTTCTTGAGCCGAGAAACAACCTTTCTACCCCACTAATCAGGATAAGTCTGCCTATACCTTATCCTCCTCAGGCCCCACTTGTAGAATTGCTGGATATATTGTAAAATTAGCTTCAAAGTTCTCATTTTTATCCTAATGAATTGCTTTATGTTTTTCTTTTAAAATATATACAGTCCAACACAAAACTTACATCCATGTAGTCATATTTTTAGTTTACAAGTCCATTGTTTCTTTCGCGACAGTGTTTATACGCATGGTATACAACTTTATACACTTGTAGATAATGTGTCAACTTTGTGTAAAATTGTATAAGTGGTGTTTGTACGCATTTTTACTGTGTTATACAAAATTATACAAACTAATACAAATATTTGGGTTCGGTGTCCTCCTAACTCCAATTATGGTTGGAAATGGGTCAAATCTTTTTCGAATAGCTCAAATTTGACCAGAACTTCAAAATGCCCCAACAAAGCATGTTAATCAATTTGTTAGAAATTTCAGCAAGTCCGAAACCCATTTGTGAATTTTAAGCTTTTAAGTACTCCAACAATGAAGTTTTTAAATTTTTTCACTTTAATTCACCCAGCTATATTAAAATTTAATGATGAATATGAGTATCACTCTAAATTAGTTTCTAAGTATCTAAAGCTTAGAATCATAATAGCATTAAATACATAAATACAGACAATGCAATATCAATGCTACCCAAAGTCAAAGCTACCCTGGATAACTGTAAAGTGTAGCAGATTACCAGAGGTTAGACCATGCCCGATTCTATTTTCAAAGTGCTGTTGCCAAATTGTCTTCTGTACAATCATTAAATCCATATTCTTGCACTGGGTAGAGAGAAGTAGAAAAAGAATGCGAAGGACAACGTTGAGCAGAAAGATATTAGAATAGATCTGTTACATCCTTGAGGAAGCCTCTAATAACAACAAGAATTCGGTTTGAAGATGGAGGACAAAGGAACAAATGTTGGAATTTTTCGGCATCAGAAAGCACAACATACATGGATGGTCATGAGCTTTTTATCTTTCACAGGAGAAGCCAAAGAAGTTAATATGGTTCCTGAACTTGCTATTAATGCGGGATGGAGAGACATAACGTTTAAGATTGAAAGTTTCATTAACATCATTCCACAATGTAACAACATTCAAAGCCAACTGTTCCTTATGCCAGGGTAGTTGAGAGAAGTAAATGGCAACAAAAGAGTCACAAGGAAGCCAGTGGTAGCATAGAGGGCCCACTAGGGAGAAGTATCACGGGATTTTTCGGAGGATCAGAGAGCCCCACCCTGATTGACGTAAGAAAATGGGCCTCTTCAACCAGGAAGAAAATATTTGGAGTAAATATTTATGAAATGGCAGGGCACATCTTCCTCTTCGAATTCCCAAACAAGCTCATGGCAGAACAGATTTTGCAAGGAGAGTGGAATTGGAAGAACCTGAAGGTGCAACTTGAATGGTGGAACCCTTTTTAGTTGGCTGCGTACCATCCTAGTAAAGACGAGAAGATCTGGATCAAAGCAACAGTAATACCCCTGCACTTGTGGTCCCAAGAAGTCTTCAAAGATATAGGGATAAGTGTGGAGGATGGTATAGAGCAGAGGAGGAAACGGAACTGAGAAACCATCTCAAATGGGCACGTATTGTGCTCAGGAATGAAGGAAAATACCTGGTGAGATCGCCATAACCAAAGAGGGATATACCTTTAGTCTTTCGATCTGGGTTGAAAAAGCTACGACCTTCGAGAAAAGATATGGAAAAACAGGTCTCCAAGGAGGAGACAACGAAGGAAGTTACCAAATTCAAAAAAAAAAGAAAAAAGAGGAGAAAATGAAGGCTGGAGGAACGCTAGATGAGGGTTTTGCACAGAGGTTTGTTTTGATGAGGTCGGATGATACCCAAAGGTTAATAGCCCTTTTTGAAGTCGCCAAGCAAGTGGCTAGCTTGACAGCTGTCGATTGCATGGCACACATGAGGAGTGTATATTTTTCAAAATTAAACACACGTGAAGTCTCCAAGTCAGTAGACGAAGAGTTTGGATAATGGGTCGGCCCATAAACAAAAACCAATCTACCAAAGTTCGATTGTTTCAGAAGCTCAACCCAATCCAGAATTGCAAATTGAGGAACTTTGGGAGGATATTACGATGTTCAAAACTTCTTCCCCAGATAATCTCACCGCGACAAAAGCAAAGAACCTCGAAGCCACAGTGAAAACTTCAGACACAGGATACATAAGGGAAAGCTCGGAAGTGAAAGAGACAAGTCTAGATGAGATTGAGGGTGTTGTAACTGTATAATGGAGATAAGGGGGGTCGAGAATTGCAAAGAACAATCTATTGTGATGGGCAACTCAAGTTCGGATGACGAAAATTGGGAATTGGATGAGGCGATACCTTTTAGCTACAAAAGCAACTACAAAGATCTTTGACAAGGAAAAAATCCATAGCAGTTTGGGTCCGGAAAAATTTAATCAAGCTTGGCAAAATGTATAGAGCTGACTTTAAAGGTCATGAAGAGAGAGCCTTGGGCCTTCTTATGCAAATTGATGCATGCTGACAAATCAGAAGGATGGAGCCATCATCATAAATCAGGAAAAAATAGGTTTAAAGGCACCAATGAACTGAAGAATTTAATTACTTTTGATGTTATGTCCAAAACTAGTGAGGCCAGGAGCGTGGGGAAAGGAGGCATAAAATTTGAATCACAAAGCTCAATCTAGTGTCTTGGAATGTTAGGGGGTTAAATGAAAGGGGAAGAGAAGAGTGGTAAGGAGTTGTATAGAACAATGGAAGCCTAACATTATGTGTCTCCAGGAGAATTAACTACAACGAGACATTCAAGAGGCAGTGAAGCGGATATGGGGAGGAAGATGGGTTAAGTATGCTTGTCTAGAAGCAAGTGGTACTAGAGGATGGATTATCATGTTATGGTTAGTAGAGTTTGGAAGGGAGAGGTGCAACGAATAGGTATACATACTTTAACTTGCAGCTTTGAAGCCTTGCTCCAAAACTTCAACTGTCACATTACAGGGGTGTATGCGCCAAATTGCAATGTGGAAAGAAGGGAGGTTTGGGATGAATTAGGGGTTGTAAGAGGCTTAATGGAGGGCCCTTGGCAATTTGTGGAGACTTCAATGTTTGCAGGTTCCCCATAGAGAAGAGGAACTGCAAACAAGAAACAGGGGGCCTTGGTATTAAAAACGTGAATAACCAAAGTAAAGTTTTGAAAATGAAGTGGTTGTGGAGATACACTCATGAGAAACACACACTATAGAAAAATGTGATCAGAACAAAGTATGGTGAATTGGATGGGTGGATGACCAAAGGAGCAAACAGCCTTTATGGCATCACTGTTTGGAGATCTATCAGAGACTGGTGGTCCTTTTTATATAACAACACTACCATTACTGTATGTGATGGTAATTAAACCATCTTCTGGAAAGATAGATGGTTAGGTAATTGGAGTCTTGCTGAGAAGTTCCCTGATCTGTTTGGTTTAGCTACCCATCAGGACAAAACAGTAGCTGACATGTGGGCATCCCAAGGCTGGGAGTTAATATTCAGAAGAAGCTTAAATGATTGGGAGATCCCTAGACTAATTGAGTTTCTCAAAGTTCTTGAAGCTTTTCAAGGTCTAAAGAATGGAATGGACAGACTAAGGTGGAATGGGGACAATAAAGGGGCATACAAAGTTAGTTCAGGGTATAATATTTTGAACTCGATAGTGGCTCAACACCCCGTATGGCCATGGAAGCAAATCTGGAGAACCAAAGCACCTTTGAAGGTGGCATGTCTATCTTGGTTGTTAGCAAATGCAGCCGTCTTGACACATGAGAACCTAAGAAAGAAGAACATTATCATGGTCACACACTGTTGTTTATGTGGTGAGGCAGCTGAGACAGTGGGACATTTGTTTTTGCATCGCAGAATCATTGACCCGCTACGGAAGATTTTCCTCAATCTCAGAGGCATACAATGGACAATGCTTAGCAAGATTGTTGACACTGTGTCTAGTTGAGAAGAAGCTGCTGGTGGACCATCTGGAAGGAAAGAAATTCTAGGTGTTCTGAAGACACGGGTAGAATAGTATTGAAAAGAAGAAGCTGCTGGTGGACCATCTGGAAGGAAAGAAATTCTAGGTGTTTTGAAGACGGGTAGAATAGTACTGAAAATTAAAACAAATTGTACTTTGCTTTTATGTTTCTGGTGTAGAATTCTATAGATGCTGAAAACATCCTAGATGTGTTAGAATCTTACTTTGCTTTGTTTTATTGCTGTACTTTGACCTGCTGTAAAGGGGTTTAGCACTACCTAAGTGCTGAATGATGATATAAAATGTTACTTATTCACAAAAAAGAGAGGAGCTTTGATAGAAACTTATGTGGCACAAAAGCTTATGTCTCATGGATGGGGTGCGGTTTTGAATACTACTACGTGTTTTGTTGAAAGGAGCATAGTACTTATTCTAACGCCATGCCTAATTTTTCAAAGATCATTAATAACCTTGAGATGATTCATCCCCTGTATTTGGGGAATCTTAAACATGGATGATGGGAAAAACCACAGAATTGCTTCTAGGATTGATAAATTTCTGTTCGCTTTAGAGTGGATGAAAAAAATCTAGAAACGTCAACTAATTTCTTTTAACTACATTTGTGTCTTACCGTAGACCTATTCAACTTCAATGTGCAGACTTGATTGTCAAAAGACTCTACTTCAAATTTATGAACTAGTGATGGGAAGATGGTTTCAAAGTGAGGTTTAGGGATGATGGGTGTCATGTTCCAAACCTTGGTGGGGCGGACTAGCACCCAGTGCCTTTAACTTGACTGACAGGCCTAATCTACATGGATCACAGGATGTAGTATGGAAACAAAACATAAGCAAATTGGACATTCTTCAATTGAAACAACTCGGGAAATGGCCTCGACGTACCCAAAGCACCTACGTACAACTTGAGAACACTAGACATCACCCCGGATAATAGATGGGCTCACAAAAAGCAGTTGACGTGTAATGTAGAAGCCTAGCAAGGATGTCTGCCAACTTGAGCGTCAGAACTTGCATCGTGAAATGTAGCGCCCCCGGCAAAAGGGATGTAAGTCTATGTTGCACGGACTCTTCACTTTCAATGCCGGACCCGTGCCAGATCTTCGAAAATATACTACTTTTGGCGAATCCGACTCGCACCCGCCGACTCTTTTGAAGAGTCCGAGCAACATATGAGTACCATGAAATAGCACTCTTACAATAAGGCAGATAGAAATAGTGTGTGACAAACAGTAAAGCACTCAGTCATTTGGTGGACAGTTTGGAAAGAGAGAAATCAAAGGTGTTCTGAAGATAATCATTGCTCTATCCAGAAACTGAAAATGAAGTGCCTAGCCCTTTTTCTATTTTTGATGTAAACATGAATATATGGAAGACAGAGAACCTTTTATTGATGTTCTTGGATCTCCATAAGTAAGTATGTTCTTGAACCTTTTTTGTATAACTATAGCCAAGTACATCTTCCTATATTCCCTTGTAAGTATGGACAGCTGTAGTTTGTATGCAGCAAATAGTTATACAAAAAATGTTACCTCCTCAAAAAAAAAGAAAAAAAGAAAAAAAGGGACAAACAGTAAAGCTCATGAAAGCAGGGCATGATACATAATCATAAAGTAACACAGGAAACATGGAACACATCATTTTTGTTCATTATGCTTTGATTGTCTTATTATTCTTTGAAATACCATCCACCCACGTGTGGGTCTTGGTGCTTGGCATGACTATAATATAATGATAATTCGTGAAAGGAAGCTGATATTCTTAACCAAGTGGTCAGTCTTGACAGAACAGAAGAGTTGAGCAGTCTCTTTGATGATGAATTTCTCAAGTCAAATCTATCTACGGAATTTGAGGAGATAACCAGATTTGAGGAAATTTCTTGGAGACAAGGATCCAGGGTGCTATGGTTGAATAAAGGGATACAAACACTTCACGAGATAGCCAATGTCCACAAAAGATTCAAAAACATTTATTGTCTGGAGTCTAGAAGGGAATTTATATATCTTTACAACATTGAACTTGAGATGTGGTTATTGTAGAGGACAGTCTTTGAGAACTATGAATTGTTGAGAAAAAACAGATACTTTAAATTGGACTCTAGAAAAAAGTCTTTCCACCATAGCTAGGACAATATCATATTCAAGATATTAATCCCATATGCTGATATTATCTTTCACGTGTACTGCACCTGTTTTTATCTCATTTTAATTTATGAATGTGAGTCAGGAACTAGGAACAGACTCATTGCTCTGTTTTGTTTGAATAGGGAAAATCATATGCCTCTCTGGCCCCCCCGGAGTAGGCAAAACCAGTATAGGTCGTTCAATCGCACGTGCATTGAACCGCAAGTTCTACCGATTCTCTGTTGGAGGGTTGTCTGATGTTGCTGAAATAAAGGTATGGAAAGATCTGGCAAGCTCAAACAGCTTTTTTTTGTGGTGCACAGAATCTTGAATTTTCATGACTAACTTTGGAATGCATATCAAGGGACATCGACGGACTTATATTGGTGCTATGCCGGGGAAGATGGTGCAATGCTTAAAAAGTGTGGGAACAGCTAATCCTCTTGTTTTGATAGATGAAATTGATAAGGTATTTTATGGTTTGCAGAGTTTCTACTTAAGTTGTCTGTCTTTGACTATGAGAGACTTCTAAGTTCTTTTTCACTCTTTGATCTCTTTTTGTCTAATGACCACAAGGAAGAATCTTTGAGCATGTGCTTATTGTGTTTTTGCTTGGATTTCTTCTGCAAACTTAATGATTGGAAAAATGTGGATAATTATAGATTAATTTCAGTAATAACCTTGTATTGTTGCTTCTATGGAAGCTGGGAAGGGGGCATGCGGGTGATCCAGCGAGTGCTATGTTGGAGCTTCTTGATCCAGAACAGAATGCAAATTTCTTGGATCATTATCTTGATGTCCCTATTGATTTATCAAAGGTTAGTTGTTTCCAGGTTCACTTATTTGATTATTGTGTCTGTTGAGTGGCCCTTGTGAAATTCCTCTAAAACCATTTGATGAATGGGGGCTGACGCGATAATAAAATCTTGCAAATATCTAATATTATTATGCTCTTTCACTTTTTCGATTTGCCCAACTTTTTATATTTGCTTTTATCTCAGCTAAGTTTGGCCAAAGTTTCATGATCAAACCTTCTCTTTTATTGTCCATACTGAAAGATTATTGGGAGTATGTTATTTCACATCTCTGCTGCCTCTCTTTCTATCTTTTTGATTGTATTATTATTAGTTAAGTAGAATGCTGTTCTCTTGATACTTGAGAAAAACTAGGTTTCTTTGGCATTGCATTTTTGGTGACCATTTGATAGGAAAAAAGGTTGATACATGGAGCTTTCCTACAATCTGTTGGAAGTATCTTTGAGGGCTTTACTAATGAGGTATACGATTCTATACCTCTTGAAGTTTTCGATAATTGGAGCAACATCCTTGGAGCATTTAGTAGTTAGTTGACCTGTAACATCCCAAATCTCTGCGTGCTAAACACTGGTGTGAGAAATATTGGAGAAGAATATTATTGAATTGTTGTCTACATTATTACATTGAGACCCTATTTATAGATAATATATTAAACTCCTTTTCCAACT
>JBCEWC010005280.1:0-25343 GCA_038996855.1 Solanum aculeatissimum | reverse complement strand
GTTTCTTAAAAAATAAGGGATTTTTAGTAATTTCAGAAAAAATTGATATATATTGAGATTATGCATGTAAAGTATGAAATTTCTATAATTTGTCCTAAAAAAAATACAATTACAATAAGCCCAAAAAGTATTCACCCAAAACAATGGGCTAGATTTTAGGGTTTGACCATAAGAAGAACAAGTGAACAAATAGATGATTTGAGGACTACTATTTAAATTATAGTCAAGTATATAAATTTTAGTAAATTTGACCATGTCAATCAACTTTAGAGTAAATCGAATTGAAGTTGAAAAAATTCGTATCTAGAATTACAAACTTCATTCATGTATGAATATGATATTTACATTTGCTTTAGATAAAATATCTGAAGTAATAAAGTTTAAATATATACGATTGAACTTTATTGTCAAATTCAAATTTTATATATTTATATTTGAATTTCATACATACGAGACTAAAGATATATGTGATTGATTGACTAAAGTTTTTTCAATAGTAAATGTATATATCTTCAAAGTTTCGATAACAAATCGATCTCTAAACTCATAATTTTAGTAAATGTATATATCCCATAGAAACTATTTAAACTAATTGACACATGATAATAATGATCAATAGATAATTATATGTTTTCTCTATTCTTTTAAATTTTATTTGTCGGATATGATTGAAGTTATATTGTTGTTGTTGTTGTGTGGAGCAAATGCTTAATTCTTTATAATTATTTAAATGCTTTATATTTAAATTAAACCAAACTTTAATTATTGTCTGCATTATTTTCTTAATATGGACAAATTTGATGAAGACTGATTAACATAACTTTTGTCTCATTTGTTACTATATTATTTTTCCTCAGCGTGGTTTGTTTAGCTATGCTCCCTTCGTTCACTTTTACTTGTCACTATTTTACTTATCGAGGTCAATCTATATAAATTTTGATCAACATTTTAAGATGTATTTTTTCATCATATTAATATGAGAAGGATTGCAACTTATAACATTTTTCGTATAGTTTTCAAATATTAAATTTAGCTACTTCGATCTAACTTTGAAGTTTAGTCAAGTTGACCTCGAAAAGCGAAACAAAAACAAGTAAAAGTGAACAGAGGGAGTATTAGTTTATTATAGCCGTTTAGCAGATAAATCATAGGAGATTAAAATTTATTTATTCAACGCAGATATCGAATATTAGATGAATAATAATAATAAACTATTTCTTAATGAAATTTCTTTTGTTTGTTATTTATAGAGATCATCTATGCACAAAGAAATCAAACACTCAACAAAATTCATAGAATTTTTTTGAATAGAAGAAAAAAAAATCAAGAAATTAATGGAAATCTTGATTTCCAATTGGTCGAATGTTGAATTTGTGCCTAAAGAATATATTTTTCCACAAGAAAGTAGACCAGGAAAACTTGAATTTCCTGTTTGCACTGATATACCACTCATAGATTTGGCTCATAATAATCCAGATGAAACAATTCAACAAGTTATTAGAGCATGCCAAGAATTTGGATTTTTTCAGGTATAATTTAATCTCTTTTTTATTTTTTCTAATAAAAAACGACATTTTTACCGTATAGAGATAGAAGTAAGATCTGTATATATTTTATTCTCTTCAGATCTAACTAGTGAGATTATACTGAAGATACTATTGTTGTTGTTATTGCTTAATCTTTTGTACTTAAGAATGCTTGTGTGTATGAACTCTGATCAATAGTGGTGTACGCAGATTTTTTTGCGAACTGTATCAATAAATTACTAGTTTTTTTTTCTAACATAGAGGTTTAAGATGGCCCCTTTGATAAGCAAGAAGAAATAATGAACTTTGTGTATTGATGGCAATTAAAGATCAACTTCGATAGGCGTACAATCTATCCTCATGCAAGTATTAGTGATTGCTTCTACAGTTTGAATTAGATATAGGTCAAGTAAAGACAATTTTTGTTTTGAAATAGATCTTGGCCCAACTCAATCTCAAAGCCTAGCTCAAGAGGGAAGAATTTTCCAAGTTCATAATTTCTTCATCCCATCGATGTAAGACTTAACACCTCGCCTCATGCCCAGGACTGTATATATCTGGTGCATGAACTATTTAGTATGGGGGCTCAACATCAGGAAATCATAAGTTGGAATAAACCTTGCTCTGATACTACATAAAAAAATGGATCCTGAACTTAATTCAGTTCCAAAAGCTAGATTATGAGGGAAGGATTACCCATGTCCATATAAAGAGTTGATAATTTCCTCATCCCATCGATGTGAGACTTAACGATTTTATTGTTGCTCCAAAACTCCCCCATCGGATCTACATATATACATATTTAGTAAAATAATTCCATGAAATAACACTACCTTTTGGTGATCTAGAGGTCCAACTCTGGGAAATAAAACGCTCCTCACCAAAAAATGACTTCAAACGCAGAATTCGAATTCAAAACTTCTGATTACAGTTGTATCAATACTTTTATTATATTTTATTTTTGCACATTATGATATGATTAGGTGATAAACCATGGAGTATGTGAAAATCTATTGGATGATACAATGAATATATACAAGGAGCTCTTCAAATTGCCTGGTGAATACAAGGCAAAATTTTACTCAAATGACATCAACAAGAGTTGCAAGATATTTTCAAGCTCATTTTCATATGATACTGAGGAATTTCACTATTGGAGAGATACTTTTACTCATCGTTGTCATCCTTTAGAGGAATATATCCCTTCTTGGCCTGATAAGCCCACCAAGTATAGGTAATATACATACGTCTTTTTGTTTTGATTTATATGTCTTACTTTTTTCTTTAATTATTTTTCAAAAAAGTATCACTCTTTTTATATTTAAAATCCCATCTGTTTAATTTATTTGGTACACTTTTTTTTTTGAGTTCGAATATGTTTGAAATAGAAGTATATATCCACTTTAGAATTTTGAAATAATTAACAAAAGTTTTTTTATAGTTTACCATCTTTAAGTTCACAATATTTAAAAGTATTATAGACAACATAAATGTCATGACATGTTTTAGATCATAAAATTTAAGATTTTTTTTATTTTTATTTTTTAAACACACAAGTATTGATTCAAACTAAGACAGGTAATAAAAACAAAAGAAACACTATAAAAAAAATAAAGAATTTTGCAATAATAGTATAATTGCTATTATATTACATTTAACAACAATAATAAATAAGAATATCTATAATCGACACTTTATATAAATAACGCTAAAGACTTTTACGACTCTAAATGCAATGATATTAACTTGTAAAGACTTTTGCGAGTCTGAATACAACGATGTTAACTCAACTCTCACTTAATATCTCTTTCGTTGTAGTTAGAGTAACATATTAGCCTCATCATATTGCTTGTTATCTTTTTGTAGAGAAGTGGTTGGTGAGTATTCAATAGAAACAAGGAAGCTACTTCACAAGATTTTGGCTATGATATGCAAAGGATTAGGACTAAAATTAGGTTATTTTGAAGATGAATTGAGTAAAACTCAATTGCTATCTGTTAATCATCATATTCCATGTCCAAATCCCAGTTTAACACTTGGAATGCCAGTACATTCTGATCCAAATCTCATAACATTGCTTCACCAAGGTGATGTCCCTGGACTTCAAATACTTAAAGATGGACAATGGATTGGTGTTAACCATATTCCTCAAACCCTAATTGTTATTCCTGGTCTACAATTGAAGGTACTAATTTTCTATGATAATTGTTATTGGTTTACAAATGATTGTATACTTTGGAGGTTAATTATGGCCATATATAAGAGGATTAAGGGTGTATTTGGTATGAAGAAAAATATTTTTTGATAAAAATATGTGACTTGTTCATTTTCTGATTTGATAAGTAAATAAAAAGATATTACTCAAAATATTTATATGTAATTTACCCTTAGGGGTGAGCCAGTGGTTTGGACTTGAGGCTTCCATGCTGGAGGTTTCAAGTTCGAAATCCCTTGTCAGCAAAAGCAAGGGGTTTGCCTTCTGGGTCGAGCTCATCGCACAGGGATTGCCAAGTGCGGGTTACCTCTCCTATGTGGTTTGCGAGCTATTGCATAAGAGCAAGGGTTTACCTTGTGCGCACAAAGAGTGGCAGGTGCGGGTTCCCCTTATCATAAAAAAAATATTTATATGTAATTTAGATGAATACTATAGAGACGAAGGTGCAATGGTTGGGCGCGTTAGTGAAGGAGGATATAATTAACATAAAATGCTAGTGATGAAGCTTGTTTTTTATACGTTCATCGAAAAAATCACATTTCTGATTTATTATTTATAGTAATTTATACGGATGATGGTGGGGTGGACGGGGATGAGGGATAGGGGAGTGTGGGGTGAAAAAAAAGAAAGAATGAATTACATAAATGAAATTTATAAGAAATAAAAAATTTCATTACTGATCATTTTTTGCAGGTAATAAGCAATGACAGGTTCATAACTCCGATTCATCGTGTGGTGACACACCAAAGAGAGGCTCGAACCACAATTGGTGTATTTCTCGGTCCATCACCCAAATCTTTAATTAAACCGGCCAATGCTTTGGTTCACACTAAACCAGTGTTTAAAGCCTTTACTTATCCAGAGTTCCTCAAAACATTTACTGCTGGGGATAAATGTGATGCCCAACTTGCCCTCAATCATTTTAGAAACAAAAATTAGCTATTAATTATGTGAAGGAAAAAAAAGATTATTGTAAAATATAATATAGTGGGTGATAATATAATTGGAGAAATTTGTAAAAAAATATGATGATGTATATGGTGATAATATATATGGTCTGATTTCTTTCTCGTATTGAGATCTTAGAATGCTATACACAGCCCCCTTGCAAGGTTACTTTAAATAGCGGTATTTTCTGTATAAGATTGACATCTCCATTCTAAAGTTACTTAGTACTTAGATCGTGAGTTCCGATCTTACTAGCCTTTATTTCCATCTTGCGTAAAAACATAAGTTTTTTCTTTTATCACTAATTATTACCTCTTCATTATTGATTAAATGTTTTTCTTTAGCATTACCATCTCAATTATTTTCCAATAATCAAATCTCATTCAAAAGATAAAATAGATATTATTTTTCAATCATTAAAGGTAAAAATGAAATTTATATTGTTAATAACTCAAGGAATCTAGAAGTTAGATGCTCTTTAACAATGGCCTTGTCCTCACATATTGAAAATGAAATCTATTTATTTTTTTTGTATTTATTGAGTTTACATTTTCTTTTTTTTACTACGTGTTTTTGTGTTTTTCTTTGAATGATTAGTTGTACTTCCTTCGTGGTCCATGCGAAGCTAAACTCCACGTTCTAGAATGTATTTGACGTTTTGATACTTCACGTACAGTGATGTATTTGACGTCTTGATACATCATTTTAATCTGACTTATATATCGAGTATAGTGATGTAACAGAAAATTGGAGAGAGTAGAGATTTTAATAAATTTTTTAAAAATATGATAAAATAATTTGTGTATTTAGATAATTTTTCTAAAATTAATCCTTTCAATTAATAAAATAGATAAATGATCAATTAATTGAGGAATACAATGTAATTATTAGATGGACAAATTATAGAAATCTCATACTTTATATGCTTAATTTCAATATAAATCAACTCTTTCTAAAATTACTAAAAATTCCTGGTTTTTGGGAAAACGTCGATACATAAAAATATGTATTGATACAACGCGGAATTTTAGGGTTATTGACGATCTATGTGTATCAGTTATTAAAAATTAGACTATATCAGTTTTAATATACTGAAAATATTAAAAAACGTATCAGTAATTAATTGGTTGTTTAATTTTTTTAGGTATCAGTGAAATTAACGGATAGTTTATAAATGTGTATCATGTATCAGCGAAATAGCAAAATATGAGAATTTTAGTAATTTTTTTAAATGGTAGGAATTAATAGTAATTAAATTTATAAATATCATGTATTTATGTAATTTTTAGTTATTAGATAATAGTAGTCCATAACCTTGAAAACATAAGAATCTGCTTTTCTTGATTAAAGTTCATTAATTGTCTTCTTTTTATTTTAGTTAGTTAATAATTACAAATTTAATTTTTATTTATTAGATAATTCACATTAATTTAATTTAATAAATGATTAGTTCTGTGGGGGCTTGATATCTGACAATGGCCTTGAGCTCACATCTTGAAAATGAAATCTCATTTTTTATTTTAATATATAGTACAATACCTTAATTAAAAATAACAAAAATATTTGTTTGCTTACGTATATAGTACCATCTCTTAATTAATTAAAAACATGTATGATTATTAATATTGATGTTTAGAAAAAAAATATATATGGTAATGGCTGCGGTTTGCCCCATCGTTGTTACATACACCCTCTCTATTGACTCAGTGTCTTCGTTGATGTTTGCCTCATCTTATGAGATTCACCTAGACTCAACATAGAGGTTTGCCTCGCCTCACCGGGATTTACCTAAACTCACTTGAACTCTGATCCACATCGACAAGGTTGACACAGGAGTGATCGATTCTGATACCATCTCCAACGGTCTAGTCCGCTGGTGATATTATCCGCTTTGGGCCTAGACATGCATGACTTTAAAACGCGTCATTAGTAGGTAAGGTTTGTTTACTTATATACTTAACATCTCTTTTATGTTTTATCGATGTGAGACTTCTATCTAAAGATGAGTTATTACATATATTTAATATTTAATTATTATGTATTATTATATTTTAGTCTTTCTAATTGTCTTTTGAACATTGGTTATTGGTTTTATTATGTGTGCTCAATTATATTTTTAATGGCTAATCATAAAGTGAAGATAAAGAAAGATTTTGGTCCCCCATTTGAAGACAAAGGAAAAGGCAAGAGGAAATATATTAGAAGTACCTTCAAAAACAGGTCCTGGTTGATTCGAATTTAGTCAGGTTTTAATAAAAACAGTGAATATTAAGTGAACAATAACTAAAATAAATAAATATATAGTCTTCTATTCCTCAATGAAGTCTCTTTTGTTTGCTATTTATACAAGATTATCTATGAACAAATAGATGAATCACTCAACAAAATTCAAGAAATTAATGGAAATCTTAATTTCAAATTGGTCAAATGTTGAATTTGTACCTAAAAAATATATTTTCCCACAAGAAAGAAGACCAGGAAAAATTGAATTTCCTGTTTGCCATGATATACCAATCATAGATTTGGCCAATAATCATTCAACTAATACAATTCAACAAGTTATTAGAGCATGCCAAGAATTTGGAATTTTTCAGGTACAATTAATAGTTAATAATATTGTTTGTGTTTATGAATTGTAATCTAAGTGACGTAGACAAAATTTTTCATCAATTACTGTATCAACATCTGAGTAGTGTATTTAAGTAATTTTTTTGTGATAATTTTATTTTGCTAATTATCAACATACATACATATAGTTTGACGAGCATGCAGTGTACGCACACCTTATTAGTTACCTCTATCTTTATGTAGTATTAGAGAGCCATTTTTCATATATACATATTCTGACAAAATAGTATATCGTGACACCACTTGAGTCAAGGTAAATCCTTTTTTTGTGATCGAGAAGTCCAACTTTGAGAAATAAAGCGCTTCTTATAAAAAAATAACTTCATATCTGATACTTCTAATTAATGATGGACGAGTACTTATATTATGTTTTTCTTTTACATATTGTGTTGATCAGGTGATAAACCATGGAGTAAGTGAAAAACTAATGGATGATACAATGAATATATACAAGGAGTTCTTCAAATTGCCTGGTGAATACAAGGCAAAATTTTACTCAAATGACATAAACAAAAGCTGCAGGCTATGTTCAAGTACTTTAGCATATGATACTGAAGAATTTCATTATTGGAGAGATAATTTTACTCATCATTGCCATCCCCTAGAGGAATATATCATGTCTTGGCCAGATAAGCCCACCAAGTATAGGTATTATATAAATATATATTTCGTTTCAGTTTATGTGATATTTTTTTGATTCAATATAACCAAGGGGTCTTTCATTAATACTCAAAACGTCCTTTTACAAAAGAGAAGTAGCCCTATCAGATGACACCATTTCACTTTCCTAAATTTGGCTTCTCACCTACTCTTCCCCTTCTGATGTATCTGGAAGTTAGTGTGAACAATGCTTTTATGTGATACATTTTCTTTATTAGACGTTTTTAAGAAAAAATACACTTCTAAATTTGAAAACGATTAACTCTACATTTCCATATGATCCTTAACGAGAAACTTTTATAATCATACAAATATCATGACATACTCTATTTTAGACCACAAAATTTTCAGAAGTCTCAGTTTCTTTTTCGAATCAACCAACTTTTAGATGAGTTGAATTGAGCAGATTAAAGTTGAATAGCCAGGTCATTAACTCATTAAATCTTGAGTCAGCAATCATATTTTCATAAGATAATTTTACTGTCTCTCATTTTCTAAATCCAGTCAAACTAAGACACTTAAATTGAACCTCATATTTTTTTTTGTTTTGTTTTTGTAGAGAAGTGGTTGGTGAATATTCAATAGAAACAAGGAAGCTACTTTACAAGATTTTGGGTATGATATGCAAAGGATTAGGACTAGAGACAAGTTACTTTGAAGGTGAATTAAGTAAAACTAATGTAATATCTGTGAATCATCATATTCCATGTCCAAATCCAAGTTTGACACTTGGAATGCCAGTGCATTCTGATCCAAATCTCATAACATTGCTTCACCAATGTGATGTCCCTGGGCTTCAAATACTTAAAGATGGACAATGGATTGGTGTTCAACCTATACATCATGCTATAGTTGTTATTCCTGGTCTACAATTGAAGGTACTTAATTTCTAGTCTTTTTGGAGGACAATTAATTAAATTTGTCAATGATCAACTATAAAGGGGGATGGATTAGTAGCTGAGTGAAAATTTTAATTAAGGGGATTTAAAATTTGAAGAAGTAAACACACGAACTAACTGAAGGGGGTTTGATATCTGTTATATATATATATATAAAATTATTTTAACCATGTATAAATAATATAATTTTTCATTGAAGGGGATTCGGA
Organism: Solanum aculeatissimum; assembly: GCA_038996855.1. Taxonomy (NCBI): domain Eukaryota; kingdom Viridiplantae; phylum Streptophyta; class Magnoliopsida; order Solanales; family Solanaceae; genus Solanum; species Solanum aculeatissimum. The sequence continues at coordinate 16,258 of JBCEWC010005280.1, read as the reverse complement.
TGAATCCCCGACAATATGCTAGCTCCACCCCTGGGATTAAGATTGTGTTTGGTAGGAAGGAAGGTGTTTTTCAATAAAATAGGTGATTTTCTTACGTGATGTTTGGTATGCAGACAAATTTATATTATTATCAAACTACTAAAAAGCGTTATGGAACATTGAAATTTCCCACTCAAAAATATTCAGTAGTTATTCATATAAGTATTTTGATTGAATCAGTGAGAAAAGAAAAAATAATAGTGTGAAGCTTCTGAATATTTCAACAAGAATACGTCTCACATCATGTGTTTCCCTAGTGAACTGATTTGATAGAAAATAAGGGAAAAATTATGTTTATAACACAAAATTTATAAAGTTCTTTCACACGAAAAAAAGAAAGATGAATTACGAAAATAGAATATATAAGAAATTGAAAACTTCTTTACCAACTATTCTTTGCAGGTAATAAGCAACGACAGGTTCATAACTCCAGTCCATCGTGTGGTGACACACCAAAAAGAGGCTCGAACCACAATTGGTGTATTTCTCGGTCCATCACCTGAGTCTTTAATTAAACCAGCCACAACTTTGGTTCAGACTGAAGCGGTGTTTAAAGCCTTTACTTATCCAGAGTTCCTTAAAACATTTACTGCTGGGGCTAAATGTGATGCACAACTTGCCCTCAATCATTTTAGAAATAAAAATTAGCTTTAAAAAAAAGATTGTTGTGAAATATAATATGGTGGGTAAATTTGTAAAAAATAAATAAATGTTATGTATGGTTTGTTTGTTTTTGTACCTTATGTTACCTTGTCAATTGTTGCAAAATTGTATTTAGTCTTGGCTCATGTAAGAACTTGTGATATACTATATAGTAATAAAACTCTTTGGGTATGTTTGATAAGGAGAAATTTTTTCATGTTCGATTGAATATCAAGATGAATTTCAAATCAACTAAATCGCTGAATTAATTTCTAATTTTGTGTTTAAAAAATTCAAAATCTCCCTTTCGATAAGATAAAATTAAATAAATTATCTTATTTATATAATATAATTTTTTACAAAAAAAGTTCAAATGAACCCCAACAATCTCTATTTCTACCCCTGCCCATGTATGGGAGATATAAGTGGCAATCCACCTCTACAAGTGGAATTATAAAAATTAGTCCATTTTGGTTGAATTATGGATAATATTTAAAGCAGAAGTGACTTCATCATATTGTGTTCGAGTTCATGAAAGTTCTTTAATTCTTGATCAAATTTTATATATACATAGAAATATTCACTAAATATTTATAAATATTTGATTGTGAATTTAATTATTATAATATATTAATTTTAAATTATTATGAAAATCCTAAAACTTAAATTATGAATCATAGGCCATGTGACAAATATACATTTATAGCCTTGAGGCTGACTGAAGCCTAATGCAAGTAGCACTCTTTCTGATTTAGAGAGGCCATGTGACAATTTATACATATATAGTCTCAAGGCCCCACTGAATCGCTCTCCTCTCTCTCAATCTCGTTCGTCTATTTTCTCACTCTCTTAATCTTGTTTGTCAAATATACATATGTATATCAGTTATACATATATAATTATTTAACAGATATACATATACAATTCTACTCTCTGCTCTTTCTCGTTCGCCTTTCTCATAGATTGATCTTGCTCACCTCTCTCCTCCCTCTCCTAATCTCGCTTGCCAAATATACAAATACATATATATATCAGTTACACATATACAATTATTTGACAAATACAGATATACAATTTCACTTTCAAATATCTACTTTTTGAAGAAAAAGAGTCAACCAATTATTGTCCAATACAGCTATCACTAATTTGAAGTACAATTTCTATTTTGTTTCTCTTTATGCTTTTTTGTCAGATTTTCACATTATGCAAAGATATTATATATACGTGTTATCAAATACTCTCACTGTTATATTTTAGTTGTCGTAATTTTATATATTTCTGTATTAAAAGAAAATTTTTAAATTCTACTTTTCATTTTAACCTTAATAACATTTTCTTATAAGAATAATACATCACGTTTAAAATGACAAAATTCAAAGAATATTTTTTGTATACTAAGAATCTTTTATATATCTAAAATTTCATATAACAACAATAATATATCCAGTGAAATTTTACAAGTGGGGTCTGGAGAGGGTAAAATGTACGCAAACCTTACTCCTACCTCATAGAGATAGAGAAACTGTTTTCGAAAGACCCTCAGCTCAAAGATATCAGGCTCCAAAAGCAGAAGATACTAGATATGAAAGAGAAATTACTAAAGCAGAAAACAAGTGATAATGTATAACTACAATAAAAGAAACAGATATAAGACATACAATAATCAACATAAGATATAAAAACACGATTAATCCTACTAACCTCCTATACCACAGAGCTATAAATCACCCTACCCCTATAATTTGTATCTAAAATTTCATGCTAATTTTAGGCCACCTATTTCATTGAACCGCCCTAGCACAGGCTATATATATGATAGGTTGTCTTACATTTTTCATAACAAAACAAGGGATACTTCACATGGAAAATCAAGAAAGAGAGAATAAAAAACCAAGAATCCTCTGTCTCCATGGCTATGGAGGCAGTGCTGAAATTTTCAAGAAAGTGATTTTCCGGTGGCCGGAATCCGTCACCGGAAAATTAGATTTGGTATTCTTGGATGGACCGTTTCCAGCTCCGGCCGGGGAATCTTCCTATGAAGGTGTCTTTGATCCTCCTTACTTTATGTGGTTTGGATCAAATGAGGTATTAACTATTTTGTTTTCGAATCTCATCAATTTGACTAATTTTTAAGGAAAACTTACCTAAATATACCCTTCGGACATTTAATTTATTAAATATGTCCAAAGTATATATAGTGTATAGATATGTATAATATATACGATATCTATATAGTGTGTATACATTTTATAAACTAGATTTCTCACTACTAAAAAATATATTATTTTTCACTGAAAAATGTGCAGTGGTTACTTTTATAGAAATTTTGATTAGATTGATGGGAAAAGAAGAAATAGTAACGTTTTTATATGAAAAAAATAGAAAGTTTTCCACTAATTCAACGTGAATATGTTTTCTATCATGTATGTTTTTCAGTGAGTTAGTTCGATGTATTTTTCATTAATTCGTGGTGAGAAAAATCTTTATTTCTAATAATGTTTGAATGGTATTTGACTTTAATTTTCTTAATTTCAATTCACACTCTTAGGTCCATTAAAGGAAAAACACTTTTTTCAAGATTTTTTTTTTTCGTTTTGAGGGCTCGACTAAGATATTCGATTAAGAATGAAGTGATCTTATTTATCTGAATATACTATTTTATTTAGTCATATTTGTTTATTCAATTTTTGTAAATTTTATTGTAGGATGTCAAAGAGGATTGCAGTTTTGAAGAAAGCCTACAATACATAAAAGATTTTATGTTAAAGCATGGACCTTTTGATGGTGTTCTTGGTTTCTCACAAGTAATTATGTTTTTATTAAAATTCTTATGATATTTGACTAAATATATTTAAATTTTTAATTAACAAAATATGTGTTTTTGATTTGTTTATATAGATATATATAAAATACATTAAATTTAGAAATATTTGTAATTTTATGATCTTGAAATAAAGATTGAGTAATGTTATATACTTAAACATTACATATAGTCAACTAAATATTGTAATGGTTGATAATTTGATTAATTAGAAGGATTAAAAATTGCACCATTTCAATTAAATTGAAGGTTTAATATGCTTAGTTCAACAAATTAAATCATGATTTATTGATATTTACTTGATAAAAAATGTTATTCTTTCTGTTCTATTTTATGTGACACTGAATAATTTGGTATAGTATTTAAGTAAAAAAAGAAAGACTTTTAAAACTCGTGATCCAAAACAGTCTTACATATGTTTGTGATTGTAAAACTGTTTGGGAAGAATTAAAAAGATAACGATGCCACGTAAAATTGAACAGATGAATTATTATTCTTATTTTTCTCATTCATGTCTTACAAGAATGGACCATAAAAGAGATATTTCCAATGACATTTTTGTCTTCTTTCTTTTTTTGGTGTGTGTGTGTGAAATAGGGAGCTGTTTTATGTGCAACATTTCCAGGCATGCAAAGTGAAGGAGTGGCCCTAACAAAAGTTCCAAAGATAAAGTTTCTTATCATAATCTCTGGGGCTAAATTAGGTGGTCAAACTTATCCAGCACCACCTTTGGCTGCTAGTGCATTTTCATCTCCAATCAACTGCCCATCCCTTCACTTTTTAGGTAATTCGATATTTATCTTGGTATCTGACTTAAATTTAAAAATAATTTTACTTTGGGTCAAGAAGGTAAAACGCTCTTTATCAAGTGATTCCATTCACAAATAGACGATAGTCCATGACTTTTACCAAGAGGGGGTTCGAATAATGTAAAATATAGTGTCTAGGATTTAAACTTGAAATGACCTCAAAGTGATATTTGAATTGCTTAATCACTAAGTTAATACTACCTTATATATAGAGTTATAATTTTTTATCGAGGAGTTCTGAGTAAACACCCTCCAATCCCATTAGATACATCCTTAATTCCATTTTGATCACAAACTTTGTTCCTTATCGAGTTTCGTGGCTAAAAATAAAGAGGTATATATCATTCTATCATAACCTTTGGTGATGGTATATTACCACTGTCATTACACAACTTATAATAATTGATAACGATAAAAAATCACATGCTTTTTTTTTTTGCGAGTTTGTTAACTGAAGTATCATGTGTTTGTATTTCCTACTTTAATCATAATCACCAATTATTTATCAAAATATACATCGATTACTATCTAATAATGTGTAATATACACCCTTTTTTTATTGAAAAATTGTGTCAAATAGCAAGTCACGCGGAAAATTAAAGAAATTAATTGAAATTTTTTATGAAAAGAAGAGAGAGATAAGTTGTCAAATATGAATTAAACTCGAAAAGAAGTTTTATTTATTTATTTTTATTTTTATTTTAAAGGAGAAAAGGACTTCCAAAGAAAAGATGGTGAAATTCTATTAGAGTGTTTTGTGGAGCCATGGGTTGTTCACCATCCTGGAGGACATATTACACCTAAACTAGGTGAGTATTTTTTTTAATTTAGAATATGAATTTAATTTTTACTTAGAATAATATTTTTAAAAAAAAATAAAAAATCAACTAAAATATTTTATTTTTGCAGATAATGGCAACCTTGAAATAATGCTTGAGTTTATTGAAAAAGTTCAACAACTAATTTGATCCTGGAAGGGGAATTTTCTATTAGTATGAATTATTTTCAAATATTTTTATTTTATTCAGACTTATTTCTTTGTTGATTAAGGGCATATTGTGATGGTATCGTTGTAGCTTGTTATGATTATTGTTGAGGATGATTATCTTTATTTACATTATTTTTCACCATGCTATATTGGATAATTTCTTCTTCTTCTTTTATGTTCTTTTCTAGAGCCAAGGGTCGATTGGAAACAAAATCTCTACCTATAAGGTAGTGATAAGTTTGTGTACGTTCTACTATCGCCAAACTTCAAGAAGATTCTGTTCTTTTGTGGGATTATACTGAGCTTTTTTGTTGTTGTTGGTAGAGGTTTTGAGTTCGAGCTTTAAAAACGGAGAATGGTTGATAATAAGTGTTTTATTATGAGATTCTACAAAATGAGTTCAATTTCACTCAAGATTCTGGACGTTACTTTACTCTTAATCCTAATTCATGCATATATATAAGGGTAATATATTCTTTTGAAGTGACATTTCAAAAATTCTCTAAGATCGTGGAATATTCACAAAGAAATCAAAATGTGATCAGATACTTCTTGAAAATCAAATAGTTAGAGAAGATCCACAAAATCCTTCTTTCGTGGAGATCAAATAATTCCTAAGGAGGTCTGCATCATCCTAATCAAGAAACACATTGCTTCAACTTTCGAATCACAAAGATAATAGGTAGAGACAAATTAAAAAATCAATAATAATTTATTTTTAAAATAAAAATGATATTTAAAAATTAAAGTTATTTTTGATATTTTTTGAGTAATGTGGAATAAATATTTTTTATAATTTGATGGAAAAAAAATTATTTAGAATTTTTTCTATAATTAGTTACGTAACAAAAGCTATATGATATCATGTTAAAAACCAATAATTTATATTTAATATGTAAGAAATCAGAAGAAAAAAAGAAAGATTAAGTGTCTGTTTGGATTGACTGATTTTAGGTGTTTTCAAGTTAAAAAATATTTTTAAGCACTTATTTTTAAGGTAAAATAATTTTAACTTATGACTTTTGATTTATAAGTCATAAGTTAAAAGTCAATCCAAACAAACTGTAACTCTTTTTATTCACGAAAATAAAAAGAGTTTACGATAAGAACACACACATTAGATAACTCTATTCATATATACTATTAGAATAAACGATGGCGAGCCACATATAACTCGGGGTGTCCAATCAGATATCATTCATCGAAATACTATACTTTATATATAAAAAACTATACAAAATTTATTGGTAAAAAAATATTTCTCATATATATTTATATATTTTAAATTTTAAACATCCTTAATAAATTTTCTAACTTTGCCATTACATAAATAGAAAAAAATTGTCTATTATTTTTTGTCTCTACTAAACAATTTAATCTGGACACCTTTTAATTTTCACCAAATTCATTAATCACTAAATCATATCCTTAAATGTAACAACATATATCCTTTTCTCTTTTCAAATATCAACAAATTCATACCCAAACAATTAATAATTTCATTTGTATTTTTCCAAAAAAAGAAAAAGAAAAAGAAAAAAAATAAATTCAAAACTAATAAATACTACTATCTCCGTCTCATATTATAAGAACATCTTTCTATAAATATTTGTCTCATATTATATGAGTATTTACTAAATTAGGATTGAATTAATTATTTTTTTCCCATTTTATCCTCATCATTAATTAGAGCATTAATGATTTTTTCTAATTTAATTTAATGTATATTAATATAAATAAAGGATAAAATGATAAAATCTACTAATATATTAATGATTTTTTAATAATCGTGTAAAATGAAAAGTGACGGGATAGTACTAGCCAATATTCAATAATGACTAAAAAATAAATACAAAACTAATAAATAGTATTAGTCAATATTCAATAATGGCTAAATCATGGAATAACGTGACAACTTTTAGCTATATATATAAATTAATACAATGGAAAATAAATTAATAGAATGGAAAAAGAATCAGAGAAAAAGAAATTAAGAATTCTGTGTCTCCATGGCTTTAGAGGAAGTGGTGAAATCCTCAAGAAATTAGTTCTCCGGTGGCCGGAATCCGTCACCGGAAAGTTAGATTTGATATTTTTGGATGCACCTTTTCCAGCTCAGGGGAAATCTCCACTTGAAGGTTTTTTTGATCCTCCTTACTTTGAATGGTTTCAATCAGATAAGGTAAATAATTTTTATCTAGGGCATAATCCAATTCAGTTGACATTCAAAATCACTCTAATCCTTGTGGAAAATTATAAAATTGAGTGTATTTTTGCTTGTAGGGTTTCACAGAGTTTTACAATTTTGAAGAAGGACTCGAGTATATAGAAGATTTTATGTTGAAGAATGGACCTTTTGATGGTGTTCTTGGTTTCTCACAGGTAAGATTTACTAAATTCCATTTGAAGAATGCCTCCAGTATATTGAAATTCATTTGCTCCAAAGTCTTTGCTATTTTACCTTATCGGAAATAGCTTCTCTGCTGAGACGAGGGCTCCGTAGAGCAGGAGAATGCTCAGGTCCGTCTACGTGTGATTCTTCATTTGGTTCCTAAAACGTGAGGTGAGCTGCTGATTCTACTCTTGGAGTGACTCAACATGATAGCTTTCAGAAATTGGAACCGGAAATAAGATAAAAGAATAAAAAAAAAAAGATCATAGTAGATCTATGATTAATCCTCGGTCGGGATGGTCCTGTTGAATAACTTGATTCATATAGAGAAAAAATTTGCTTCCTTTCAAGGTCTCAAGTTTGAAATTCTGCAAACAATTTCTGAGGGGCCATCAGAATGAGTAAAACTTGAATTAACTGTGGTGCACTTGCGGGAAACTCCTTGCCAATGGCCTATGCACCTCCGTGATTAGTCGGGTCTCTAAGAGACTCGGATACCCAGTGCAAATAAAAAAAAAGTATATTTTGCAGCCAAAGTTAGTTTATCCTCCTCCCAACCTACTTTTCTCTTTTTTGATAAACATGATATTTGTGTCAACTTGTGCACATCTCGAGTACTATTTCTGTAGGATACCTGTCAAATTCCACGAGCAACAGATAGTAGGTAGCAAGGTAACTCTGTCCACCAAGAAATCACCTAGTGTTTCTGTCTCTACCTCCTCCCAATCTATTGACCACCCCATATGATCCCTCCTTTTATGTATTGTGTACCCAGGCAACCAATAGCTTATCCTTATCAATAAAGTTCCATAACAACTTATAAAATGGCATTCACCTCTGTTCCATCCAGCTTGTATGTCTTGTAAATGGATAGTATGTAATCTCTCCCATGCTATAAGAGCTTTCTTAGACATATTGGTACTACCAGTCCACAAAATATTTCCGAAAAATCGCTTCAATAAGACGTACTATCAAACTTCCTTTGAATCGAAGGTCTACCAGAAGTAACCTTTCCTTCCCAAAACGGTAGAGGTAAGGTCTATGTACATTATATCCTTTCCAAACTCCACTTATGAGAAGAATTATACTGAGTATGTTGTCGTTAGCTTCAATAAGATGTGCAATTTTTGGATTGCAAACAACACACTTTAATCAATTTAATCCTTCCAGAAATAGGACAAAAAAACTTAGCAGCCAATGAACATTATTCTTCTCATCATTATTACCTTCAAAGATTGTGTAAGAACACATTTTTGGATTGCTAATTTGAAGTGTTTTTCCTTGAGTCAAGAGTCTATCGCAAACAGTTTCTGTACTTCTAAGGTAAGGGTAAGATCTACGTGCACTGTACCTTCCCCAGAAGAAGGATGAAATGTGCTCTAACAAATCGAAGGTTCAATATGCTTAGTTAGATATTACAACCGATCTCCCTTCTTATCCGTCCTCTTAACATTTTATCTGTTTCTTTTTTTGTGTGTGTGATGGACATAGGGAGCTGTTTTAGGTGCAGCAATTCCAGGCATGCAAAGGGAAGGAGTGGCTCTAACAAAAGTTCCAAAAATAAAGTTTGTGATATTAATATCAGGGGCTAAATTTGGAGGGCCAACTTATGGGATACCAAAATTGGCTGCAAATGCATTTTCATCTCCTATCAACTGCCCATCCCTTCACTTCTTAGGTACTTTTATCACATTACTATTTCTTTTATGCAGTTACTTTTGAATCTTAGACTATTAATCAGGGTTCTTGTGGTCGGAGCGGTAACTATTCCTCTACATTCTTAACTAGAGATCTTAGATTCGAGCTTTGATGGATAGGGAGTTACTTTTGTTAGGAAATGCTTTATTGACGCAAATCTATATTTACTCAGAGCTCCAAATTTAGTACTGAACACTGAGTGAACCCCCCGTCCCCCCAAAAAAAAGGTTATTTATGATTCTTTTTCTTCAATAATTTAATATTTGAGCACCTTTGGCCCGCATTAACAAGGTCTGGAAAAGGACCGTACCCTAAGGGGTATCACGTAGATAGCCTATTCTAATGCAAATATTAGCGGTTGTTTTCGCAGTTCAAACCTGTCACCTATAGATCACATACCGTTGCTCCAAGACTCCCCTTCTCCGATACAAATCGTATAAATGTATTTATTTTTCTTTTTGAAGGAGAGACAGATTTCCAGAAAAAAGATGGTGAAATTCTGTTGGAGTTTTTTGTGGATCCACAAGTGATTCACCATTCTAAAGGACATACAATACCTAAACTAGGTGAGTAATTTTTATATTTGAAATTTTATGGTCTATCAACAAAATGAATGTAATTCTTGCTTGACCAAACATCTTCTTTGAAGTAATTTTTCGAGTCAGGGGTGGAGCTAAAGCTCTAATTACAAGTTCGACTGAACTCAGTAACTTCAGCTAAACTCTTATTTTTATTAATAATTAATTATTACCTTTTTTTTTTGGTCTTTTGCAGATGATAGCAGCCTTGAAATAATACTTGGATTTATTGAAAAAAATTCAACAACTTTGAGAGAGGGCTCAAGTTCATTGACAGTATGAATTATTTAATTGTTGCTTAATATATTTATACTTAATTATAATATTTCCTTCGTCTCAAAATAATTGTTATACTTAATTAAGAAGAATATTTGATTATTTTATTGTTATTTGTATTTTAAGATATAATTTATTTTTATGAATATTGACTTAATTATGTGTTATACTTGAGGCGTTTGTAGCGTTCAAGAATAATTACTATTAAGGACGAGTTTGAGTTTATAACCGCATCGGTGGCTATAATAAAAAATAAATTTAGCTAATAAACGAAAGTAGAAGAACCTATTTTCATCCTATTTTCCCCTTAAATTTATCTTGATTTTCAAAAAATGACAAAAAATATTTGCAAATTCTTTATAATAAATATTATTTTTATCGTTCACTTTAACTTGTTAAATAAATTTTTTAAATATTTTTATTTTTACTTGTCACATTTGAATTATCAAAAGAGAAAAATATATCTGAACAAACATATTTATTCTTTAGATTAATTACTCATTTCTCAAATTATTTATCAAAATCCAAAACTATGAATATTGTATTGAAATATTTATATTAATTATTTTTTTTTAAAACTATACTAAATTCAAAATGAACAATTAAAACTAAAAAAAAAATTTGAAAAAACATATATATATATATATATTTATTTATTTTTATTTTACCCATAGCTTTTCAAAGCATACAAAGATGGTAATGGTAAGTGATATCTTTTTTCAGCCTTTGCAATCAAAAATATGAAATTCATTTCAAGATTGGCACAACAACAAAGCCTTTGATTTTGGAATCTCTATGCACTATTGCTGAAATGAAATCTACTGTTTCGAAAGTCGGGGCGGAGTAAAGTGATGTAAGAGCGCTTATCTGAATTTCGTTTAGTAAAAATTTATATTATATATGCAAGGCTAAACTTTTTTCTGAGTCTGACATCGATTGAAGCATGAAATAGAGAGATTGTTATAAAAAGTGATTTTAGTATCTCAAAAATATATCTTCATCTAATATTATTTTTATCATTTTAATATATTGTTAATTAGCCTTGAATGGATGATTAATAGGAGAATATTAATGTCCTCAATATGTCATTATATTCTCTCTTAATTGAAAGACATTTATTCTTGAAAGGTGAAATCATTTTATTTATATAGTGATTATCTTCTTGAGAAGAGGAAGTGAAACAATATATTATATTATAAATAAAATCTTCCTATATTTATATAAATATTTGTAGTGCTGGGTTTTCTATTTTAATTTTTGTTGGATTCTGGTTCCTAGTTTTGTACTAGAAGAGCTTGTTGAATCTTGAGGGATACACTCATACCGGGTGAAATATCTTTAAGGACAGTGTCTTTTGACATGCCTCAAACTATTTGAATTCCTTACAAGTGTTCGTAATGATTTGTTTGTGTTCATGATGATGTTCGTGATGAGGCGTTAGTGATGATGGCATAATTTCCGTAAGATTTCCAACAATCTTAAGGATATTTAACAACTTTAATTTTACAGAAAATTAGCAACAATGCATTATGGATGAAATTAAAAGATTAAAAGTTGCCTCTCCAAATGAGAAGAACCACCATAGTTTATGTCTATAGTGCAATTGGCAGAACTTGGAGTTTAATACTGAAAAAATGAATTCCAAGGCTTAATGAAAATGGAATAACTTAATCCTTTGTGTCCATGCTAATGAGGTATGTGACAATATCATATGTTTATAATTTTAATATTTTGTGTGTGATAAATTGAGTCAATATACCTTTCAATATACAAGAAAATTCGGGAAAATGAGAATCCCTCTAAGAAAATGAAATTTGTGCTAGCTGATGATATAAATTATTGTGGTCTTTTCTCAAGTGAATCTTGTGGCTAATATGTGAAAGTGAAAGATTGGGTGTTAAAAGATTGGGTGTTAGACTTTGATGTTATTGAACATATATTGTGAACGAAAATTCTTGTGTTCTATGTCCAAATAAGAGAAGAAGAAACATCTATATATGTTGGTGATCCTAGAGCTAGAAATAATCAAGTTCTTAACATGAAAAATTCTTCTTAAATTTCCACATCTATTGGCATCATCTGAAGTGGTACATGATATAAATATTAGTGCAAGTTAATTCTTGTGAAATTTGTGAGAAAAGATTGAATAAATATTTTATTTGAATCTGATAGTGCATTAATAAATATTGTTATGGGTGGTGAGTATTTTAAGTATGATTTTGTTTATACTTAATCTTTCAAGTTATAGATGAAAATAATTATTTATATTTAAGGTGATTGAAGGTCATTAACTTGGTGAGATTTATTGTTGATAATTGAGTAATTAGTTTTTTTAAAGTTATTTCATGAATCTAATTGTAAATTGTTTTTATTATATTGAATAGAAATTAATGGTTTTAGTTATGTTTTACTATTGAAACATTCAAATGGTAAGATGAGTTTTTCATATACTTGGTTTTTCCATTTTGGTGAGAATATAGATTAAAGAACTTTTCTTGAATCTTTCTTTTCCATTTTATTTTTGCAATGTTTTGATGTATATATTTTATGACAAATAAAACTAGGATATTTTAAAAGTTGGAGAAATTTATTAATTATGAAAAAATTTATCCCTCTATTATGAAATATTTGAAAGTGTAGGAGTGACTTGTTATGATTGTATTTTGATTGTATAAATATTGTATATACATATTTATAGTAATTTATTGTGATGTGATTGAATGCAATATTATAATAATTTGACTTATGTTGAAAATATTATTTCTTTTATGGAGTGATTATATTTATTATATTAGTATTGTTGAAAATGATAATCTCAAAGAGAGAGAAAATATGGTGACAAATTCTATGCTGAAAATGGTGGTGTTTTATATTTTGAAAATAAAATGATGTTGTTTATATTTTTGAAAAAAAGTCATTGATGATACATGAGAGGTACCATAAGTCTAGTACCTAATTAATTGAATATTTGATTGTACTAGAGGGGTACAATATATGATAGTAAGTGGATTTCAAAATTCATATGTGGTTACCAAGCAATAATAATTCTTGAGAAAAATAATTTTTGCAATGGCAAAATTAAGTACATGTGGTTGAGATATAGTATGATAAAATAACTGTTATGAGATGAAATTATTTTGTGTAGTTGAAGGTGAATCTGATCAATTCATTGACTAAAAGAAACATCGAGGGGAGTGACTTGATTAGTCAAATTGAGAAGATCAACAATGATGGTAACCTAACCTATGTGATTGGATATCCCATGAATTAGGTTCATATGGGTAATAACAAGTCATTAGTTGACCAAGTAAGCACTATACAATTATGTCCCTCCTATGATGTGTGAATATAGTGTAACAATCTGGAAGACAAAATGACGGTTGAGTTAAACTCTTAATCCAAATCATATCCTTTATAGGTGGTGTATTGCTCTGCAGAATACACTTGATAATTGGACCTATATGAGTGTGGAGTGGTGCCGCCCTATGAAATTGTGACAGATTTCTAGAGCACTCATGAATACCAGAACACGAGCATGATATCTTAGCACAAAATCACGAAAACAACAAAGATTGTGCAAGTGTAATGTGATGGAATAAAACACTGGACTTACAAAAGAATTCTTGGTTCATAGAAGTTCTTAACTTCACCAATTGTTCTGTAAGTTTAATCTTGTTTTATCTAGGTCTGGTTCATAGTTTACAAACACCAGATTTGATGCATTGTACTCATGTGAAAACCCAACAAAACCATCTTATTATATTCTATTCCTTAAATATTATATTTGAGATATGTAGGGGATTGTTATAAAAAGTGATTTTAGTATCTCAAAAATATATCTTCATCTTATATTATTTTTCATCATTTTAATATATTATTAATTAGCCTTGAATGAATGATTAATAGGAGAATATTAATGCTCTCTGAATGTTATTTTGACCATATAACTATGCCATTATATTCTCTCTTAATTGCAGACATTTATTCTTGAAAGGTGAAATCCTTTTATTTATATAATGATTATCTTCTTGAGAAGAGGAAGTGAAACAATATATTATATTATAAATTCCTCCGCTATATTTATATACATATTTGTAGTGCTGGGGTTTCTACTTTAATCTTTGTTAGATTCGGACTCCTAGTTTTGTACTAGAAGAGCTTGTTGAATCCTGGGGGATACACTCAAACTGAGTGAAATATCCTTAAGAACAGTGTCTTTTGACATGCCTCAAACTACTTGAATTCCTTACAAGTGTTTGTAATGATGTGTCTGTATGTGTTCATGACAATGTTTGTGATGAAGTGTTTGTGTTAGTGATGATGTTCGTATTTGTGATGATGGAGTAATTTTCGAAAGATTTTCAACAAAAAGAAATAATAGATGGGAGCATCAAATGAAGAACAAAAAAGCAAAGACTCCAAATTTAAGTAAAATTTTAGTTCAATATGTCATCCCCTCATGTTAAAAAGAGGTTCAAAATATATATTATGTTGTGTATAGGATTTAAAGTTTTAATTCAAGTCTCTAAATACAAAATCGTAATACCTTTAGAGATTGTTTATATATGGTGTAAAAAATAACATTATAGTGATTATCATATATAAAGCTCACCTCAATCCGAAGAATATAGCTTCATACATGAGAATCTTGTCATACTAAGACTGCACTTTTTAATTTAGGGGTAAAACATAAATCATATAAAATCTAATTGAATCAAGATTTGGAAAAAATGGAATAAGAGTCTCGGCACCTTCAAAATTCATGGGCTACAACTAATGAAAAATTGAGAATATCAACTAATTCTTGTTCCGTCGCCCATAAAATGATTCTAAACGTCGTTAAATGCACGACGAATCTACTAAAACTCTTAGCGAACTCATTACGGATGATCCTGTAAGGCTTTTCAAGAAAAATTGTTTCGGAGCCCGAACACCTCCAAAATCATTGGACTAACACCCATGAAAAATTAAAAAATCGCTTAATTTCTATTTCGTTGCCCATAAAATGCTTCTAGACATCGTTGAATGCATGCCGAGCCTACTAGAACTCTTACTGGATTAGTTACAGACATTCACATGAAGTTTTCTGAAAAATATGGGCTCAGAGCCTCGACACCTCCAAAATTCATGAATTAACACCCTCGAAAGCTGAGAAAATCGCCTAATTTTGGTTTTCTCTCGCATGCAGTTAAATGCACGACTCTTGGCAGACTCATTACAAATGAATTGAATTGGTAGGAGAAATTTTAGAAGATGACTTCAAGACCGGCAAAATCACATTACGAGTTAACGAAGAAGTCATAAGAACTAGTGATGTGAAAAAGTCTGAGAAGAAAGAGAAAGAAGTGTATGTTGTCGGAGCTATTCCATCAAAAAGGTATCGAAACTGCCATAACGATCAAGGAAGATTCTCTCGTCCAAATTTTAGAAAGCTTCCCAAAATGTCTACGCCGTTGAAGGAATCTCAAACTCAACTTTATGAAAGGTTGAAAGCAGCGGGTATACTTCGTCCTATAAAAGGAAGACCAGCCAATCCATTGGGGAAGTTTTACAGAGCAGACCACAGATGTGCTTATCATTCAGGAGCTATTGGACATGATACAGAGAATTGTTCGACCCTCAAGCACAAAATTCAAAGCATGCTTGACATAATAGATGAAGCTTCTCCAAGTGACAATATACATTTTGCTTGAAAGTAAGCGCAAAACGATTTGCATAGGATCATTTGAAGACATTTGCCACCAGAAGACAAAAGAGTAAAATGCAAACATTGATAAGAGTTCTACATATGAAGTTATTGCACATTTCATCTTTTGTTAGCATTATATCTCTTGTATGAACTACGTTTGACCTGAATTCTCAAGAATGAGATACGTAGGCGGCCTATGTCGGCTTCGGTCACCCCATTATCAAGTTTTAAAATTTTTCCCATGGTTGGAACTACGTTTGACCTGATTCCTGCCTCAACGGGATATGTAGGCGCCACAACGGCTCGATCATATTCCCCATTAGATT
>JBCEWC010005279.1:0-25346 GCA_038996855.1 Solanum aculeatissimum | reverse complement strand
TTCCCCAAATTTCTTCAAGCTTCAACAATGGAGGTCAAGAGAATTTAGGATTTTTCAAAGTGTAATGAGGAGCCTTAAAATGGATGAAAAGGTGTTAAGAATAGGTTAAGGGGGATTAGGGGACCTTAGGATGCCTAAAAGAGGCCTAGGGATTAATTAAATTGTGAATTAACCATTAATGAAACAAACATTTAACTGTAAAATAGTGCTTCACGGAGGAGCTACCGTCTACCAGCCCACGGTCGTACAACTTCCCGTGTAACCTTCCTTGGTTTCGTCTTCAGCTCAAACCTTTGGGGGACTTTTTGGACCACTTCACGAGGGGGTTCACGGACCGTATGGCTTCACACAAACCGTGTACTGGTCCGTGGAGCCACACTTGGCCCACAGCCATGGCCAGCTCTCAGCCCCACTTGACAGCCACCCACACGGACCGTTGGAGGTCTCACTGACCGTAGGGTAGTCAGTGAGACTTGACTTGGTTTATGGGGTGGGTCCTGGACACCCTGAGCTCACTAAACCATGTCACAGACCCCCACGAGAACTGTGGATCCTCATACGGTCAGTGTTCCTTGCCTTGGGCCATTTTCAGAGATTATTTCCAATGTCTTCCGAATTTTAGGCAGTCTCACTATTTTGGCCATAACTTCCTCATACGAACTCCAAATTGAGCGAAATCAGTTGCATTGCGAAGATAACCCAAAGATCTTCAATATGATATGTAGTATCCCACACGGTTAAACCTCAATCAAAAGTTATGTTCCCTCAAAGTTCACTGTCCAAACGGCCTCTCTAGGCCACCAAATGATCCGCTTTGCGTTCGGCCACTTAAACTCAACCCATGGCTACCAAAACTCAACCATGAACAGTATAACATCATACAAGACCAACCATAAGAAGGTTTTGAAAAGTTTTGGGTCGTTACATCATCTCCCCCTTGGGAACATTCGTTCCCAACCAAAACTCACACTTGCTAAATTTTGCATACAACTTCTTTTCCCTCAAAGTTTGGATAGCCAACCTCAAATGACCCATATTCTCTTGTTCACTACGGGAATAGATTAAAATATCATCAATAAAGATCACCACAAAATTATCAAGAAAAGGCTTGAATACCCGATTTATTAGATCCATAAATACCGCCGGAGCATTAGTCAACCTAAAAGACATCACCCCAACTTCAAAATGATCATAACGAGTCTGGAAAGCCATCTTGGGAATATCACAGTCCCTCACTTTCAATTGATGATAACCCGAACGAAGATCTATTTTGGAGAAGTGAGTAGCCCCTTGAAGTTGGTCAAATAAATCATCAATCCCAGGCAACGGGTACCTATTTTTAATGGTCACCTTGTTCAATTTTCTATAATCAATACACATCAGAAGGGACCCATCCTTTTTCCTCACAAACAACACTGGAGCACCCCAAGGTGAAATGCTAGGCCTAATATACCCTTTTTCCAACAAATCCTTCTATTGGTCTTTCAACTCCTTTAGCTCCGTCGGAGCCATATGATACGGGGGAATGGAAATGGGTTGAGTATTCAGGAGAAGGTCTATACCAAAATACACCTCTCTATCGGGAGGGATGTCGGGCAAATCCTCCGGAAACAAATCGGGGAACTCTTTCACTATCGAAACCGATTCAAGCCTAGGGGATTCACCTTCTACATCTCATACCTGAAAAATGTGATAGATACACTCTTTCCCAATCATCCTCTGGGCCTTAAGGTAGGAAATAAACCTACCCTTAATTATAGAATTCCCACCCTTCCACTCTAATACCGGTTCATTAGGGACTTGAAATTTAACTCGCCTAGTTTTACAATCAATAGAGGCATATGATGCATGCAACCAATCCATCCCAAGAATGATATCAAAATCATACCTTTCAAATTCTACAAGATAACCAAGAAACACCTTATGCAATACCGACACGGAACAACCCCTATACACCTTTCGAGCCACAATAGAATCAGCCATGGGAATATACACAGAATAAGGTTCCCTCAAAGTTTCGGAACTCACACCAAATTTAATAGCCAACCAAGTAATTAAAAAAGATAAATTGGCACCCAGATCAAGTAAAGCACATGCATCAAAGTTAAAGATTTTTAACATACCCGTGACGACATCCAGAGCTTCCTCCACTTCTTGGCAAGCATGGAGAGCATAAAACTAGTTGTTCCTTGGAGCACCACCAACCGGAGCCTTTGGTGGCCCTTGACCACCAGGAACCACTTGACCCTTCTTAACACCCTTAAGACAATCAGACACCCTGTGGTCCAAGCTACCTCATCCATAGCAAGCACCCGAACGTTTTATACAATCACCCACGTGATGTTTTCTGCAATGGCCACAAAGAGGAAATCGAGGAGCAACCCCAACTGGTGCCTTTGGAGGAGCCACTTTAGTAGCAAGTTTCACATTAGAACCTTGGCCTTGTTGGAAGTGGCCAAATCCACCACCCTTGACATTTGAGAACACGCTATCAAGTCAGGCCCTCTTCGCCTCGTGCACCCTTCTCTCTTTCAACTTTTCACCCTCAATTTATTTGGCACAGGTCATGAGCCTCGAAATATCGATCTCCTTAATAAGCATAGTCGTCCGGCACTCCTTCACAACCAAATCTAACACACCCGATATGAACCTGTGCATTCTTGCACGAGGATCCAAAACAAGCGTAGTAGCATACTCGGACAGTTTTATGAACTTGAGGGCATAGTCTCTCACGGTCATAAAGCCTTGACGAAGATTGATAAATTTGGTCATCTTAGCTTCCCTAAGCTCAAGTGGGAAGAACCGATCAAGAAAGGCCACTTTGAAGCCTTCATCACCCTCTCCATAAGCCATTGATTATACCAAACTTGTGCTACATCCTTGAGTTGGTAAGCCGCCAACTCTGCTTTTTCCTCTGAACTAACCCCCATAATTGACAACACCTTAGTGAGCTCATCCACAAACTCTTGGGCATCCTCATCGGCCTTAGAACCACAGAATTCTAGAGGGTTCATAGGGTGAAGTCCCTTACCCTTGAAATCGGAGTAGTGATATTGGTCGGGCTGACGAGCCGAGCTTGGTTGGCCACAGCTTGGGCCAACATGGAGACAATATTACGGAACTTGGCATAGGATACCTGTTCCTTAACCGGTGCCCGAGGAGCCATTTTCTCAACTTCTGGAGCCGGACGGGGAAGGGGAGCTCTTCTTGGAGGCATTTTCTGAAGGAACGACAAATACCAAAATTTAGAGAGATTCGTCATAAGATCTCATGGCACGACATAAGGAAGAAACAAAATTAAGCAATTCCTAAGACGTCATCATAGCCTCTTCATGGCGCACATCACACCTATGAACAAGACTCTAATCGACACGGCATGTTGGTCTCCGAGGATCATTACAAACCTAGGGCTCTGATACCATATTTGTCACAACCCGGATAGGGGGCTTAGATGTAACATGGAGAATAAGAAGTCGATGGTCCTCGATCAAGCCATCATAGCATCATTACAAACATCATTGGTTCGAAACCGTGGAAGCTAAACACATACCACATAAGCTCTAAGGGATTCGGGACTTAAGACTCAATCCATGGGGATGATATCGGGAATGGGACAAGAATGTATACACAAAACACATAGCAATAATCTCTAAGGAAACGGGTAAATAAGATTCCACTATAGGGGCACACCGGGATTATGGGACGTTCCACATAAGCACATAGTCATTCACAATTCCCAACATACAAATCATAAGCATAATAAGAGACCATTTCATAATCAAGGCTAGATAGCATAGTATTACATAACCATAATATCTAACATAACAAGTCAATGTACATGAGTTTAGAATGGTCCAACAAGCCTCTACATAGATAAGCGGAGCCTCAAACAATTGAGGCTCACCCTCAATACATAAGAAAATAGATGACATAATATAAAAATAGGTAGATAGACGGTGGCTATTGCCCTTGAATAAAAGGGCATCTTTCTCACGACCCGGATAGGGGGCCTAGATTGGACATAGCGAATGAGAACCCGAAGGTCCTCGATCAAGACATCGTAGTATCATTACACACATCATCGATTCAGAAGTGCAGAAGCTAAACACATACCACATAACCTTTAAGGGATTCAGGACTTGGGACTCAAGCTATAAGGATGATATCGAGAATTGGACAAGCATGTATACGCATAACACTTAGCAATAATCTCTAAGGGAACGGGTAAATAGGATTTCACTATGGGGGCACACCGGGATTATGGGACATTCCACATAAGCACATAGTCATTCACAATTCCCAACATATAAGTCATAAGCATAATAAGAGACCATTTCGTAATCAAGGCTAGATAGCATAGTATTACATAACCATAATGTCTAACATAACAAGACAACGTACATGAGTTTAGAATGGTCCAACAAGCCTTTATATAGATAAGCGGGGCCTCGACAAAGTTTGAGGCTCACCCTCAATACATAAGAAAATAGATGATATAATATAAAATAGGTAGATAGATGGTGGCTATTGCCATTGAATAAAAGGGCTCACCACTAGCAAATTCTTCAATCAAGAATCAAGCGTCATCCGGTAGAATGTAGATATCATCTCCGGTCCCTACATGGTTAGAACATGTAGACAAGGCATATGGGTTAGCACAATTAAGCACTAAGTATGCGGGCATGCAATGCATATGACAATAAAGTATGACCAAGCAACATGACAAGGGGGATAAGTGATACCAAAGGGATGCACGTAGCCAAAGAGTAATATAACAAGATTCTATGCCATGATGCATGAGATGAAATCCTATGATCAATATATAGCGAGGATGTGACCTCAACCGACAACATGGAAAGACTCAAGTGAGCCACTACCTGGATCAGGACTACTTGCCAAGTAGTACCCTAATCACCCTTAAACAAGGGCAAACATAACATGTCATCCCATATAGGGAGAAATCCCATGGTGGCACATGGTTTTACGAAAAGGAGTATGGACCCTGTGGAGATAGTCCACCCGCCTCCAATTTATATGCCATGAATGAGGAACGAGAACATGGGTAATGAAATTCAAACTTAGTTCACAAATAGAGAGTTAAATTCATCCTAAATCATGAGAAAATAAATAATTAAAGCATAATGCAAATTACCCATGCATAATTAAATTATAAAGGGACATGCATTTTGATTCTTCAAGAGTTTCTATGAACGTTCATAAACTTCAAGCTTAAAACATGATTAAATCACCTAAAATCTACAGCCATAAACCCAATCAACTATTTACTTAAGAATTGAAAGAACCCATAACATAAAGAGCAATTTAGGATTCTTCAAAGTGTAATGAGGGGGCTTAGAATGGATGAAAAGGAGTTAGGGTTAGGTTAAGGGGGTTTAGGGGACCTTAGGATGCCTAAAAGGGGCCCAGGGATTAATTAAATCACGAAATTATCATTAATAAAATGGAAATTTAACTATCACACGGTGCTTCACGGAGGAGCTACAGTTACCATCCAAACACCACACGGTCCGTACAAATGACCGTCTACCCACAATTAGACTTTTCCTCGACTCAAACGTTTGAATGGCTTTCTGGATTATTTCACGAGGGGGTTCATGGGTCGTGTCGCTCCACACAGACCGTGTACTGGTCCGTGGAGCCACACGTGGCCCAAGAATCAACCCTACAAGTTGTCAAGCTCCCTGCCTCACTCAACGGCCACCCACACAGACCTTTTGAGGTCTCACGGGTCGTGGGGTGGTCCATGAGCCATACCTTGGCCACCCCCAGCTCACTGGACCTTGGCACATACCCTCACACGGACCGTGGACCTTCACAGGGTTCGTGGTGTCCTTTCCTTGGGAAATATTCAGGGCCTATTTCCAATGTCTCCTGAATTTAAGCAGTCTCACTATTTTGCCATAACTTACTCATACAAACTCTGAATCAAGTGAAACCAGTTGCATCGTGAAGCTAACACAAAGAGCTTCAATTTGATATGTATTAACCTACACGGTTCAAACTTCATAAAAAGTTATGTTACCTCAAATATCACTGTCCGACCGGCCTCTCTAGGCCTCTCTAGGCCACCAAATGATCCATTTTGTGTTCGGCCACTTAAACTCAACCCATGACTACAAAAACTCAACCATGACTAGTATAACATCATACAAGACCAACCATAAGGAGGTTTCAAAAAAATTTAGGTCATTTCAGTAAGCTCTAAGGAATAGAATACATGCACCATATGCAAACTGCAACATATGCATCATGAAATTTTTAAACCATGCTTCAATCAAAATTTACAATGCAAACCTCAAATACACTTAATCATGCATAAATGACATGCAAGTAAAGGAGGTTCCTAAGTATAAAAATCATAGTACCTCAAGCTTGATTAGAAAGAAAGAGATAGGGGTATTACTTTTTTCATATCTGCTTCAGCTTTCCAAGTGGCACTTTTGACTTATTGGTTCCTTTAATGGACTTTGACGGATGCTATGTCTTTGTTTCTCAACCACTTGACTTGCCTATCAAATATTTCCGCCAGAACTTCCTCATAAGTCAAATTCTCTTGAACATTCACCACTTCTAAGGGCTCAATGGAACTAGGGTTTCCAATATACTTCCTCGACATGAAAACATTGAAGATCGGATGAACCATGATCATCTCCATGGGTAACTCTAATTCGTATGCAACTTTACGAACACACCTTATGATCTGATAAGGTCGTACATACCTAGGACTTAATTTCCCTTTCTTTCCAAAATAAACTATGCCCTTCATCGGCGAAACATTCAAGTATACCCAATCTTCAACTTCAAATTCAAGGTCTCTCCTCCTAGTGTCAACGTAGGACTTTTTTCGACTTTGAGCGGCCTTCAGTCTTTCCCTTATCATCCTCACCTTTTCTAAAAAATCCATAAACCAAATCTGGACCCAACAAAGTTATTTCTCCCACTTCAAACCACCGGGATCTAAAACATCTACCATATAAGGCTTCAAAGGGAGTCATCCCAATGCTAGAGTGATAACTATTAATATAACCAAACTCAATAAGTGGAAGATGTTCATCCCAACTACCCTTAAACTCCAAAACACAAGATCAAAGCATATCTTTAAGAGTTTGAATGGTTCTTTCAGCTTGGCCATTTGTGTGTGGATGAAAGGTCGTACTTAGCTTGACTTTAGTACCAAGGTCATTTTGGAAGAACCTCCCAAAGTGCGATGTAAATTGAGCACCTCAATCCAAAATAATAGCCAATGAAACCCCATGCAATCTCACCAATTCATGATTGGTGTAATCCTCGACACCATAGTTCTCTTGACCGATAGGAGGTGAGCCAGGTTTATCATTCTATCAATAATTACCCATATATAGTCAAAATGCCTCCTACTATTTGACAAACTGATCATGAAATCTATGTTGATCTCTTCCCACTTCCAAGTAGAAATCTCAATATCATGCGCTAGTCCACCCAACCTTTGATGTTCAACCTTTACTTGTTGGCAATTATTTTAACCAACCATGAATTTAACAATATCCCTTTTCATACCACCCTACCAATACACTTCACTCAAATCTTTGTACATGTTTGTAGAACTGGGATGAATGGAATAAGATAAATTATATGCCTCTGTCAACATTAATTCTCTCAACCCATCCACATCGAACACACATAGCTTACCTTAGTACCTAAGAACACCATCTCTCCTTTGAGAGAAAACCTCCACATTGACATCCTTCACCACTGACTTTAATTCCACAAAAATAGGGTCAAGGTATTGTTTGAACTTGACTTCTTCAAGCAAGGATGACTTGGATCCATCTACCACCACCATACCTCCATTTTTAGCTTCATTCAATCGAACTCCCAATCTATCTAACTGATGGACTTCTCTTGCAAAATCTTTCTTTTTATCCTCAATATGAGCCATACTCCCTATGGACACCCAGCTTGGGGCATCAACCATAACATTAGCTTTGCCTGGATGGTAATGCACACTCATGTCATAATCATTTAGGAGTTCCAACTACTCTTTTTCCTTAAATTAAGATCTTTTTGGGTGAACACATATTGAAGACTCTTGTGGTTAGTGAATATGTCCACATGAACCCCGTACAAATAATGATACCATATTTTCAAAGAAAATACCATGGTCTCTAGCTCAAGAGCATGGGTAGGATAATTAACTCATTCACCTTTAGTTTCCTAGAGGCATAGGCAATTACTTTGCCATTTTGCATCAAAACACAACCTAATTCGATTCTTGAAAAATCATAATACACCACAAACCCTTCTAACCCTTCTAGTAGAGCCAAAATAGAAGTGAATAAGCTTTTCCTTCATTCTTTGAAAACTCCCTTCACATTTGTTGGTCCATACAAAATTTTCTTTCTTTTTATGTCAACTTTGTCAAAGGAAAAACAATTTAAGAAAAACCATTAACAAATCTCTGATAGAACCCCACCAAGCCCAAAAAACTCCTAATATCCATTGGAGTCAAGGGCCTAGACCAATTCCTTACCACCACTGTCTTCTTTGGGTCTACTTTTATCCCTTCATCTGACACCAAATTCCCCAAGAATGAAACTTCCCTTAACCGAAATTTACATTTGTCAAACTTGGCAAATAACCTTTCTTCCGTAAATGTTTGCAATATTACCCTCAAATGTTACATATGCTCCACTTAACTCTGAGAATAGATCAAAATATCTTCAATTAATACCACCACAAACATGTCAAGGTAGGGTTTAAAGACCCTATTCATAAGATCCATAAATATCGCTGGAGCTAGTTAGGCCGAAGGACATCACCACAAATTCAAAATGCCCAAACCTTGTTTGAAAAGATATTTTGGAAATGCCACACTCCCTCACCCTCAATCGATGATATCCAATTCGAAGGTCAATCTACAAGAACCTGCTAGCCCCTTGCAATTGATCAAATAAGTCATTCATCCAGGATAGAGGATTTTTGTTCTTTATGGTGAACTTATTGAGTTAGCGGTAGTCGATACACATTTTGAGTGAGCCATCTTTCTTTCTTACAAACAACATCGGTGCACCCCAAGGTGACTTTCTAGGCCTTATGAAACCCTTATCTAATAAGTCTTTCAATTGGTCCTTTAACTCTTTTAAATCTGACAAGGTCATTCAGTAGGGAGGAATGGAAATGGGTTGAGTATCAGGGAGGAAGTCTATATTGAAGTCTATTTCCCTTTTGGGATGAATACTAGGAAATTTATTGGGAAAGACATCAAGAAACTCATTGACCACCGGAACTGACTCAAGAGGAAGGACTTTAGACTTGACATCCCTAACCCAAACAAGATGATAAATACAACCCTTGGAAATTAATCTTTGAGCCTTAATACAAGAGATAAACCTACCCTTAACTATTAAATCGTAACTTTCCTACTCAAGGATGGCTCATTAAGAAATTAGAATCTAACCGTATGAGTTCTACAATCAATGCTAGGATGATATGCATGTAACCAATACAACCCAAGAATGTTGTCAAAATCTACCATGTCAAGTTCAATAAAATCACAAGGAAAGACTTTTTTTAATATAGACACAGGGAAATTCCTATAAACTCTTTTAGCATTAACGGACTCACCGATGGGGGTAGACACCTCAAAATGTTCACATAATAATTGGGGACACATATGAAGCTTATTAGCAACAAATGGAGTAATGAAAGAGAGAGTGATACCAAGATCCACTAAAGAATACACATCAAAATCATAAACCTTTAACAAACCAATCAAGACATTGGGTGCCTCATACATCCCTTGCCTTCCTTGAAGAGCAAAAAACTAGTTGCGACGTGAATTACCTCTTTGTTGTCCACCGTGTACTCTTAGATCACCATGAGCACCTAGATCTTGAGTACAACCATCTCTACCCTTGTTTAGACAACCCACGATCTTGTGGCCCATCTGTCGTACCCAAAGCAAGCACCTGTGTTCGTCCAACATGTGCCACTATGATTTCTTTCATATTTTAGGCACTTAGGATGAGTCATTCTACCATTGAAACCTTGAGCTCTAAGGTTGGGCACCCTATCATTAGTAAGTCTTTGGCCTTGAACATTGGAGGACTCTTGGCCTTGTTGGGAATGACCACCTTTAGTACCTCGAAATCCACCCTCATAACGAGCCCTCTTAGACTCTCCAATCCTCCTTTTTCAAAACTTTTCTCCTTCTAGTTCTTCAGCATACGTTATAAGCTGAGATATGTACATATCCCCTATGAACAAGGCGGTACGACACTCTTTATTGATCAAGTCGGACACACCCGAAACAAACTTATGCATTCTTTCTCTAGCATTGGAAACCAAGTGGGAAACATACTTTGGAGATCATTAAATTTAAAGGAATACTCCCTCACACTCATGGATCCTTGCCTAAGATTTGTAAACTCTGTTATCTTTGCTTTTCTTAGCTCAATCAAAAAGAAGAAATCAAGGAAGGCAACTTTGAATTCTCCCCAAGGAATGGGCTCATTATCCAATTTATCCATCTTCAATTGGTTATACCATGTTTGATAAAGGCCCTTGAGTTAGTAGGCTGCTAATTCTTCCTTCTTTTCCGAACTTCCCCCCTTAATACCAAGACCATATGTACCTCATCGCTGAATTCTTGGGGTTCTTTTTCCACCTTTGAACCATAGAACTCCAGGGGATTATTCCTTGTAAAATCCTCTTGAGGTGGGTGTAGGAACATGAGGCACTTGAACTCCTTGGTTATCTATGATCTTTGCCAACAAACTTACAAAATTCTAGTACTCGGTGTGAGTGACCCCTTCGTCTTTCACTTAGGCAACGTATGGAGCCAGAAGGGTCAGTTCACCCTCAAGAGTGGGAGCTCTTCGTGCCATTTGTGTTGGTGGAATTATCTAGATGCACAAAAGACTAAAAGTTGAAGATAGAAATGTTATATCAATTCCTAAGGCAAAAAATAAATTATGAAGAAGTGGATCATTTCCTAAAATGCCTCATAGCCTCCTATTCCTAGTTGTAGCGTGCTTCACAACCATGAACAAGACTCTACTTGATGTGGTGTGTTGGATTTCCAAGGACCCTTTTACAAACCTAGTTCTTTGACCAAGCTTGTTACTACCCAAGCCTAGGAACTAGATGTGACACAATGAATGGGGCACCCGAAGGGACCCTAAACAAGCCTCTTAAGCATGTATGGAATATCCTTGGTTTTGCGGAAGTATAACTAAATAATAAACAAGTAAAAAATAGTTCTAAGGATAATGAGACTTTGAACTCATGCTATGGGGATATTATAAGGGAGAGGATTGGCATAAATCACATAGCAAATAATTCTAAGGGGTGTGTAAGTATGACTCACGATATGGGGATAGATAGGGACTTAGGACTTTCAACTCAACATCAACATACAACATGTATATAGGGGGAACACATACTAAGGGAAACATTCCATAATTACAAAAGCACAAAGAGTTAAGCCCATAACATACATATCCATATCCATATCCAAAAACACCTCTAGTCATGAATGGAATGGGGGCCAAGACATCTTCTGGGATCACCCTCAAAAGATAGTATGCAGAAATAGACAAAGTCTAAATAAAGCATGAAAAAAGTAGATATTTTCCCCAAAGTGGAGGACTCAACAATAGCAAACTACACTCGAACTATGGAGCTACATGGTGGAGGATGAGAATGAGTAGGAGCTCCAGTTTCTACATAGTTAGATCATGTAGGCAAAACGTATGTGTTAGTACTTGGAATGTACTAAGTATGTAGGATGCAAATGCAACAAGAAACCTAAGCCTAAATTAAATAATATGCATATTCATAATCAATGGATACAAGTTCAATATGATCTGCATGATTAATGCTTAAAACGAACATGCATGAGGGGTCACCAAGACACATGATATATCATGCATAAGCGGGAGAGGACCGTAACCAACATACAAGACTAATCATGCTACTACTTTTAATCCCAATGTTCACTCCACACTAGACAAGGAGTGGTCCACTTTGCCAACATAAACCAAATACTCACCTTATGGCATAGCCTTTTTAGAAAGTGCCCTTATGTCTCCTTACCTTATGGAACAATCTTTTCGATAACTGGTAACAATTATCCTTACCTTACGACTTGTATTTTTGATAGGTACAAGCCTATATAGGGAAACAATAGCAGGAACCTATGGTGGCACATAGTTAGGAATAATGAGATACTACCAAGGTCCTCTCAGTGCTAGGTCACAATACCACAGAATACTTGAATCATAATCATAGTCATAATATTCAGAGTCTCAAAACATCATAACTTTATTCTTTGGAGTAGCTCATTAAACATAGCTTATAACATCAAGATAGGGCTTTGCATCATTCTTACCATTCATATCATGCTCATGAGCTCTTAGCATATTTTAATCCCTCTTAACAATCTCAACATATGTGACATACATATCTTGCCATAAAGCATTCATTAGATAAAAAACTTGGCTTGCATCTTTAATCAAATCATGGTGGGTACATGTACATAAGCTTAAAACCATGCAATTCAAGAGTAAATAACATGAGAGGTGATAAATATAATAACTTGAGCATTATTCAAAATAACCTACCAAAAGTATAAGAAGACTTGGCTAGGGTATCATCAAACCCTCATTTAAATCATAGATTCCACATGACATTTCATTTCATAATAATTTACAAGGATAAATCATCATAAAATGTTTCATAATGCCATCATATAAAAAGAGTCCATGCAACTACCCTAAGTTGCCCATAACTTGAAAATCAATGAAGAAAAGGATTGGTTGAGCTTTGTGTAGGAAAGGTATCCAAAAATCAAAAACCCACATACCTTGGTGTGATTGGAGATTGAAATCTTATTGAAGGATGTGGAAACCCAAAACCCTAGCTTGCACTCTTCTCTTGGATGTCTTGAAGGACTTGGGAGTGTTTGGGAGAAGTTGCAGACTTAGGTTATTTGAGAATGAGTTGGAATAGAGTGGGTTTAGGGTTGTATAAGGCTGGAAAGGATTTATTTGGGGGACTCCATGACGTACTATAAACTTAGGAAATTAGGAACGGTTAAAATTACCCCATTAAAAATGTGTCGGACAAGACCACAAGACCCACTTACGGGTCGTGCTCCATTCCATTGTTCGTGAAAAGGGTCTCATCCTGGTAAATTTAAATTTTGGACTTCTATAAATCCAAAACCATGAACCCTAATACGGGCCCATAAACCAAACTACAATCCATCCTACTTGTTCATACATTGAACTTCAGAAACTATTTTTCCACCTAGTCTGACCATGATTCAACGAGAACAAGTTACAACCTGTGAAAGCACTTATGGCCCGTGGTTCCTTTAGTGCATTAGTTGCCCTCCAAACTTGAGTTACTTGAAGTACACCCTCTGGAACCTCGGACATATGTAGCATCAATGGTCCTTTTGACAGCCCATAAAACCCTTCATGAAAACCACTAATACTCAGAACATTTCTAGAATTCATTTCCTTTGCACTTTTCATACTTTCCATAGGTGGGGCCTTACAATATCCTTTGATTTAAATTGAGATCTCTTTGTGTAAACACATGATAAAGACTCTTATGATCAATGAACACATCAACATGAACTCCATACAAATAATGACTCCAAATTTTCAATGCAAATACGACAGTAGCTAGTTCAAAATCATGTGTTTGATAGTTCTTCTCATTTACCCTTATTTGCCTTGAAGCATAGACAATCACCTTATCATTTTGCATCAATACATAACCCAAAACAATTCTTGAGGTATCACAATATGCAACAAACCCATTGGAACCCTCGGACAAGGTCAAGATTAAGCCAAAGTAAACTGATCCTTCAAAGTTTGGAAGCTCTTTTCACACTTATCTGTCCACAAAAACTTCACTTTCTTTTGGGTCAACTTAGTCAATGGGGAAAAAATGGAAGAGAACTCTTTAACAAATCTTTTAAAATACCCTGCTAGGCCAAGTAACTCGTAATGTTCGTAGGAGTCAATGGCCTTGGCCAATTTCTCACCACTTTCATCATTTTGGAGTCAATCTTTATCCCTTCACCGGACACAACATGCCCAAGAAATAAAACCTCCTTCAATTAAAACTCACATTTATTAAACTTGACAAATCATTTCTCATCCCCCAAAGTTTGTAAGACCATTCTCAAATGCTCCTTGTGATCCTCTTCATCGTGTGAATAAATCAAAATATCATCAATGAATACCACCACAAACATATCAAGGTAGGGTTTAAACACCCTATTCATAAGGTCCATAAAGATAGTTGATGCATTGGTTAAACCAAAGGACATCACCATAAATTTAAAGTGTTCATACCTTGTCTGAAATACCATTTTGGGAATATCACCTACCTTTACTCTCAATTGATGATATCCGGACCTCAAATAAATTTTGGAGAACTGCTTAGCTCCTTGTAATTGATCAAATAGGTCATTTATCCTTGGGAGTGGATATTTATTCTTAATGGTAACTTTTTTGAGTTGGCAATAGTCTATACACATTCCGAGTGACCCATCCTTCTTCTTTACAAACAATAGCAGGGAACCCCATGGGGACTTACTAGGTCTAATATATCCCTTCCCTTCTTTATCAAATCCTTCGATTGTTCCTTTAGTTACTTTAACTCTACCAAGGCTATTCTATAAGGAGGGATTGATATAGGTTGGGTGTCAGGCAAACAATCTATGCCAAAATCTATCTCCCTTTCAGGAGGGAGATTGGGTAGCTCTTCAAGAAACACATCAAAAATCTCATTAACTATAGAGACCTACTCAAGAGAAGGACTTTCGGATATGATATCCCTAACCCTTACAAAATGATAGATTTACCCCTTAGAAATCTTTTTGTGAGCTTTGAGCTAGGAAATAAATTGACCTTTACATAAAGAACTACCACCTTTCACTCTAGAGTAGGCTCATTTGAGAATTGG
Source organism: Solanum aculeatissimum (assembly GCA_038996855.1). Classification (NCBI taxonomy): domain Eukaryota; kingdom Viridiplantae; phylum Streptophyta; class Magnoliopsida; order Solanales; family Solanaceae; genus Solanum; species Solanum aculeatissimum. Next base: position 10,361 of record JBCEWC010005279.1, on the reverse strand, counting down.
AACTTGGCACTATGAGTCCAACAATCTATGGAAGCATAAGTAGAATGCACCCAATCTATCCCAAGTATAACATCAAAATCAACCATGGAAAGCTCTGCCAAATCACAAGGGATAACTTTATGTATGATGTACACGAGATATCCTCTATAAACATTTTAAGCAACAATGGACTCACCAACGGGAGTGCTAACTTTAAAAATGCTCAACAAGATTTTGGGACATGCATGAAAGTTATTAGCAAGAAATGGTGTAACAAAATACAAATTTTTCCATGTAAGGCCCCACATGTTAAAAGGTATGAAAGTACAAAGAAAAATGAAATCTAGAAATTTTTCCAAGTATCAGTGGTCACGAAAGTTCTTTACAGGCCGTAAGCTGATGTAAGGACCATACATGGCTCATGAGTTTTGAGTGACCTTTCAGTAGCCTAAGTTTGGAGGGCCGCTAATGTACGAAGACCCTTACGTATTGTATGTTCTTCCATAGGTCGTAACTCTTGCTCATGGGATGAAGGCCAAGTTTGGTGAAAATATTGATTTTTGAAGTTCAGTTTACGGTGTATCAGGATGCCTATAGGTGGACTTATGAGTCATAAGTCCCATCGTAGGTTAGGGGATCATAGGTAGTTTTTGAGAATTCAAAATACCATCAGACAAAACCCCCTAACCTATGACACGTAGACTGGACCATGACCCGTAAATGGGGTCTCTTGGTCCTATCCTATAGGATTTTTAGAGGGGAAAAGTTAACCTTTCCTATTTTTCCTAAGTTTAAGCTATGCCTTTTAAGTCCCCAAATGACTCTTTTCAATCCTTATAAACTCATCACTCCCTCATTTCAACTCATTCTCTCAAAAGCCCTAAGTCCAAAACTCTCCTAAACACTCTCAAAGCTCTCTAAGGCTCTCAAGCAAGAAGACCAAGCTAGGGTTTCAGATTTCTCACCTCCAAAACCAGAGTTTCCTTTATTAAATCACCAACGTATATGGGTTTGATTGTGAAACCCTTCCTTCCACAAGTCCAACCATTCTTCCTCTATAATTACATGACATTTTTGGATATTTATATATGTTTCTATGAACTCTTTCATATGATGATATTACCATGTATTTTATGATGGTATATCCTTATGCATTATTTTGAGGTGAAATAACATGTGGAATTTATGATTTTATATGAGGGCTTAATGGCGCCCTAATCGTGTTTCAATATGTATTAGTCAGTTCTTTAAAAACTGACCAAATGAGTCTATTTTGCACCTCTCATGGCACTTTAACATGGTTTTAAGTTTATGTATATACACCCACCATATTTTGATTAAATATGTATACCAAGCTTCTAAGATGTTGAAGGTCTTATGGAAAGTTATGCAAACTATGAATGATACGAACTTTGAAAGGGCTATTACGCATGCTATGAGATGTGAAACATTGTGAAAGTTACGAAGACCTATTTTGATATGATGAAGCTTTGGTTTTGAAGAGCTACTTTATGACGAAGTTATGATATAATGATGCTTTGCATATTATGTCATAAGTATGATTTAAATATTTCTTGGGATTGAGACCTAGCACCGAGAGGACCTTGGTAGATAACCATTGTCCCATAACTATGTGCCACCATAGGTTTATGAATTAGCTAATGGATCCATATAGCTAAAGTTTTATGAATCACCAAAAAGGGTAGTGTTCCCATAAGGCTTCTACTTATTAATATCCGAAAAGGGTGGTGTTCTTCTAAAGCTTCTACTGATTAATATTTGAAAAGGGTGGTATTCCCATTAGGCTTCTACTTATTAATATCCAAAAAGGTTGGTGTTTCTATAAGGCTTCTACTTATTAATATCCAAAAAGAGTGGAGTTCCCATAAGGTTACCAAAAAGGGTGTTATTCCCATAAGGTGTTTTGCGAAGCACTTTTCAAAAAGGGTGTTGTTCCTGTAAGTTGGGTGTTTATACTACCTTGGGAAAGTAGACCACTCGTTCATTCGGTGTGGAGTGAACATCAAGATTTCAAGTAGTAACTCACTTGGTCTTATTTTTCAATTATGGTTCCTTCCTAACTAAGTGTGGTATGATTTATGATTTGGCTATCCTCATGCATGTATTTGATTAAAGCATTAATCATTCATGTCATATTGAGCATTATATTCGTTGACTATGATTATGGATATTGCTTAATTATGAGTTATGTTTCCTTGATGCATTGCACTCCACATACTTAGTACATTTTAAGTACTAATGCATACATTTTGCCTACATGATCTAACCATGTAGGGACCAGAGCTTTTATTCATAATCCTCCTCTAAATGACAAAGGGGTTCGGTTGAAGATTTGCTTGTGGTGAGTCCTCCATTTCGAAAATAATAGTCATTTGCTTTCATGCCTTATTAAGACTTGTCTAATTTTGGATATATATTTTTATAGATTTGTATGTTATAAGATCGACTCTTATTATGTCTATGTATTATTGGAGATTCCCTTAGTCCCTCATTCCCCTCTTATGCTTGTTGTATATTATTCGTGATATAGAATTACCAAGTCCCTAAAAGCGTGATGATTTTCAAACAAATTACTCTAAGGCAACAGGGATGATCATCGTCAGCGTAATAACCCAACCAGGAGTTGGGATCGAATCCCAAATGGAATGGGGTATTCACGACTTGAATTTAACTATCGAACTAAGGATTTACAGGTTTGAACAAATGGGGGGTTACAAAAATTAAAATAAAGATTTGAACTACAAGATTTCTAAATATTACGACTAAACAATAGAATAAGGCAATGTTAGGGATGTGCAAGTATGGGAATCAATCTAATAAGCTAGGTTTAATATTTGACTAAACAAGTTAAACATGCTCGATTTTGCTCAGCCCAAACCTTTACTCGGAGGTTAAAGCAGTCGTTATCAAGTATTTAATCTAACAATGGTTAGGATCGATCCCTAGAGAAATATGGTGGACTTTGGATTAGCACAACTTGTAAATTGAATCGATTAACCCTATTATCTCCTAGAAGACAAGCAAATAGACACAAAGAGAGGGGGGGTTTGCAAGTGAAAGTAAAATCTAAACTAAAATGCATGTGTTTGTAGTTAAGAGAAAAGCGAACTAAGGCGATGTGTTCCCTATGACTTCCTAACTAAGTGCTCTTGGATATTTGTGACTCTTTTCTGGTGTGTAGGTGCAGGACAGTAAGCTATGTTCTCCTAAACCCTTGATAATGCCTATAGGTGAATTTCATCACATTACTTGATCCGCCTCTGTGATGTCACTTTACTAACCCTTACTCTATATCAGTATAATCTTACGTTTTTAGTTAGATTGATCATTTTAGAGAAATTGATCGAGTCCTGATAATTAACTTTTTTCCTATTACTCACTTTCTTGATCCGACAAATGATAATAGGCTAGTTCTAACGTTGGCCACTATTAAAAATCGATTAAATTAAGATATTAACTAATACATCCTAACACCTTCCAAGAATTTGCAAATTATCCAATTTTATCTTAGTTAGTTCATCATGGTTCCCATAATCCTAGTTGTGGATTTAGTCACACATGCTTGGAGTATTTTTAGAAACTATAAAAGAAGAAGAGGTAAGGGCTAGTAATGTCACACTGCAAGGATGGATCAAATCACATAGCGAAATTTACCTCTTTCTTGGTTCAAAGGGTTTGGTAAACTTAACTTACCATTCTGCATGTTGCACACTAGAAAAGGTTACGATTGTCTGGTGATACCAAGTTTGGGATTCAAGGGGAACACAATACCTTAGTTACTTCTCTCATTAATTTTACAACACTTGCTTCTAGTTAAGGTTTACTTACTGCAATTATAAACCCCTCCCCCCTTTTCGAGAGATAAATAGGTTTATTCTAGTCGAACTAATCGTAATAACTCTAGGTTGAGACAATATTCCCTATGGGATTCAGCCCTAACCTTTGTTAGGTACTCGATTTTGACAAGGGCCACTTATCCTCTAATTGGAGGTGTTGTTTGGGAGACATCAAAATTTTGGCACCGTTGTCAGGGAATAAGACTTTTAGACTGGTTTAATTTGGGTAATTTGTGAATTAACTCTTATTTTCCTTATTTTATATTTCTTGTTATTTTTGTTTTATTTCAGTGTGTAGCTGTAGTGTATGCAAAACACTCATAGTCGAGGTATTCCCTTAACTTCGTTTGACCTTGAGATCCAGAAGATACTAAGATGAATGGCCTAAAACAATGTGACATTGCTGTAAATAATGTCGTAAATGCAACACTGATTCCGAATAATAATGACCCACCACCACTTGAGGGTGTGAATCTACCACCATAGGATCTTTAAGTCGTGGCTAACATGTGGAATCAATATAGGTTTTACCCTATGGTAGTGGATATCACTAGAGCTATTATGTTACCTTCTTTATCAGATGACACAAAGTTTGTTGTTTCGAGTGGGTTACTTTAAATACTACAAAATTAAGGATTGTTCATGGGCCTACCATCAGAGTATCCACATAACCATCTACACAATGACGGCTTTGCCTGCAAGAGCATGATGGGAACAAAAATCTATCCATGGATGCCATTGGGATCAATGTCTTCCCATTGTCTCTAATAGGCGACATAATAGTATGGTTATCTGAGCTCCCACAGAGTTCAATCACCAGCTGAGAAGAAATATAGAAGGCTTGTTTGAAGAGGTTCTTTCTGAGGTTGAAAAATTTGAAGCTAAAGGATCAATTCAACCACTTTGAGTAGTTGCTTGGTGCTTTGATCAGCACTACGTGGGAGAGTTTTACAAAGTTTCTAAGGAGTGTCCCTGACCACAAGATCATGGATGATGCTTTGGTGGAAATCATCTATCAAGCCTTGGACGAAAATGGCCAAACTATTGCTGACACTATCATGGGAGGCTTATTTTTAGATTGTCCATTTCCATTCATAGCTGAATGGTTGGAGAGAATGGTTAAGATGAACTGTGCAAGGGTTAGAAGACACAAGTCGATGACTAAAAGATCTTTCTCAGTTAGCACTAATTCAACATAGGCAAAGATAAATGAGGAGATGGTGCAAGATTTATCTTGGATTAGTACTAATGTAGGGTTGTTGATGAAGCAAAATCAGGAGTGCATAAATGTAGTAAATCATCAGCCTTTACGAGCACCCATGTATGAGGAGTCTTACTATGAGAAGGACACTTTCCTTGTCACTGATTAGATAGGGGTTTCCGGACTAATGCCCAAGGGTCCAATCAAGACTCTTGGCATCAAGGTCAAGGAAACCAAGGTCGAAACTTCACTAGAGATGACATTTTTAGAGACAACATTAGAGGTGGCTACTATGACAGGAATAGGGTCCAGGATAGAGATGTTGATTTGGGTTGCAGAGATAGTTATAGGAATGGAGCGTGTGACTCTGGGTTGGTAGTTCACGAATTGAAGATATGTTCAACCGATTATTGAAGAAGGTTGATGCTCAGGATGAGACCTTAAAGGGGAAGAAATCTGACATCTCCAGCATTAATCAGAAGATCGAGTCTTACTTTACTACTACCAAGCAGCTTGAGCAACAGTTTGGTTAGATGTAGACTAAGTTAAACTAGCACCAGAAAGGTATATCACCCAGCAACATAAAGAAGAATCTAAAGAAATAGGGGAAGTGTATGGTAGTGACGACATATGGTGGAAAGTAGACCATTGACCTGGCCAGTTGATGATGATGAGGTTTGTGAAGGGATGATTGATAGCAGGGATATATAGATCGGATATGCTAGTACCAAAGATGGGGGTGAGAAATTATGTAACAACCCAGAATTTTTAGAACCTTGTGAAGTTGATTAAGCTCTGATTTTAACCTACCATGGTTGGTTAATGATCTTCATGAGTCTCTCTTGAATGGTCGTATTCAAGAAAATCGCATTGGTTAAGTTTTACATGATGTCTTATGGAAGTACTAACTTTAATAGGTCATAACTCTTAACATAAGTTGAACTAGGAGATCTATAACCTATCATATTGAATCTCTTTGAGTTATCTTTTCGACGTACTTGGTTTCACTTTATTCGGAGTTTGGATAAAGAAGTTATGGTATTTTTGGTGGGATTACCTGTACAGGGATCCTTTTCTGGAAATTGGCTAAGGCATACCCCCATGGTAGCCTCCACAGACCGTGCGCCACTTTATGGTCCATGAAGAGGCCCGGGTGATCTCTCACGAGGCATGGTAAGGAGTTTCGGGATGTCTTTGACATAAGGGTTGGTTCTATGTATAAGGTTAGCGTTCTGGAAATCGCATCAAAGATGAAGGGAGGTTCACAGATCATGTGAGGCTTTATGGCCCATGAACCTATCCGTGTGAGGTTGGCCAGCCAAGGCTCTTGGCCAAGTAAGGCTCCATGGACCAGTTCATGTTCCATGTAAAGCCTCACGGACCGTGAGACCTACCATTTGGTTGCAGGAGTAAACTTTTTCTAATTATGGAATTACCGTCTCGGACTATCTCCATAGGGTATATACTCCTTTCCGTCAAACCATGTGCCATCATGGGTTATCTCCCTAGATAGGTATTGACATGTCATGTTTCCCCCTTGTTTCAAGGGTGACTAGGGTACTACTTGGCGAGTAGTCCAGATCTGGGTAGTTGCTCGCTCGGGTCTTCTATGTTTTTGGTTGAGGTTACATCCCTGATATATATATTGATCATAGGATTACATATCATGCATCATGGCATAGCATCTTATTATATTACTCTTTGGCTACGTGCACTCCTTTCTTATCACTTGTCCCCTTGTCATGTTGCTTGGTCATACTATATTTTCATATGCATCGCATGCCCACATACTTAGTGCTTAATTGTGGTAACCCATATTCTTTGTATACATGTTCTAACCATGTAGGGACCGGAGACGATATCTACATTCTACCGGACGATGCTTGATCACTTTGTGAAGACTTTGCTAGTGGTGAGCCCTTTTGTTCAAGGGCAATAGCCACTGTCTATCTACCTAGTTTTTATTATATCATTTACTTACTTATGTTTTGATGGTGAGCCTCAAACCTTGTCGAGGCCCCACTTATTCTTGTAGAGGCATGTTGGACCATTCTAAACTCTTTTACGTTAACTTGTTATGTTAAACATTTGGTTATGTAATACTATGCTATTTAGCCTTGATTATGAGAATGGTCTCTTATTATGCTTATGATATGAATGTTGGGAATTATGATTGACTATATGCTTATGTGTAAATTCCCATAATCCCGGTGTGCCCCCATAGTTGAATTTCCCTTACCCGTTCCCTTAGAGATAATTGCTATGTGTTATGTATATACATGTTTGTCCCATTCCCGATATTATCCCCATAGATTGAGTCTTAAGTCCCAAATCCCTTAGAGCTTATGTGGTATGTGTTTAGCTTCCGCACTTCCAAATCGATGATGTGTGTAATGATGCTATGATGGATTGATCAAGGACCTTCGAGTTCTCCTTCGTCATTTCACATCTAGGCCCCCTATCCGGGTCGTGACAAAGATGGTATCAGAGCCCTAGGTTGTAATAATCCTCGGAGTCCAACATGCCGTGTAGATTAGAGTCTTGTCATGGGTATGATGCGCGCCATGTCTATGAACAACAGGCTATGACGACGTTTTTAGGAATTGCTTCATTTTGTTTCTTCCTTATGTCGTGCCAAGAGATCTTATGATGAATCTCTTTAAACTTTGGTATTTTTTCACTCTTTCATAAAATGCCTCCAAGAAGAGCTCCCCTTCCCCGTTCGGCTCCGAATGTTAAGGAAATAGCTCCTCGGGCACCAGTTGAGGAACAGGTGTCCCATGCCGAGTTTTCAGAATATTGTCTCTATGTTGGCCAAAGTTGTGGCGAACCAAGCTCGACCCATCAACCCGGCCAATGTCACTACTCTGGCTTCAAGGGTGAGGGACTTCACTCGTATGAACCCTCCGAAGTTTTATGGCTCTAAGGCCGATGAGGATGCCCAAGAGTTTGTGGAGGAGCTCACTAATGTTTTGTCAATTATGGGGGTGAGTTCAGAGGAAAAGGCAGAGTTGGCGGCTTACCAACTCAAGAATGTAGCACAAGTATGGTATGGGCAATAGCTTTTGGAAAGGGTGATGGATGTGAAAGTTGGATGGGAAGAAATCAAAGTGGCTTTTCTTGATCGGTTCTTCCCACTTGAGCTTAGGGAAGCTAAGTTGACCGAATTTATCAATCTTCATCAAGACACTATGATCGTGAGGGACTATGCCCTCAAGTTCACCAAACTCTCCAAGTATACTCCTATGTTGTGCTGGACGGCTATGCTTATTAAGGAGATGGATATTTCGAGGCTCATGACCTATACCAAATAAATTGAGGGTGAAAATTGAAAGAGAGAAGGGTGCATGAGGCGAAGAGGGCCCTACTTGATGGTGGGTTCTCAAATGTCAAGGTTGGTGGATTTGGTCGTTTCCAATAAGGCCAAGGTTCTAATGTGAGACTTGCTACTAAGGTGCCTCCTCCTAAGGCATAAGTTGGGGATAGTCCTCGGATTCCTCGTTTTGATCGTTGTGGACGTAATCATTTAGGTGTATGTAGACAAATCACCGGTGCTTGCTTTGGGTGTTGTAGCTTGGACCACAATATCTCAAATTGCCCAAAGAACACGAAGAAGGACCAAGTTACTCCTGGTGGTCAAGGGCCACCAAAGGATCCAGTTAGAGGTGCTCCAAGGAACAACCGGTATTATGCTCTCCATGCCCGCCAAGAAATGGAGGAAGCTCCAAATGTCATCACGGGTATGTTAAAATCTATAATTTTTATGCATATGCTTTACTTGATCCGGGGTGCGAATTTATCTTTTGTGACTCCTTTGTTGGCTACTAAATTTGGTGTGAGTTCCAAAACTTTGAGGGAACCTTATTCTGTGTATATTCTCGTGGGTGATTCTATTTTGGCCCGGAAGGTATATAGGGGTTGTCCCATGTTGGTGTTGCATAAGGTATTTCCCAGTGATCTTGTAGAACTTGAAATGTATGATTTTGATGTCATTCTTGGGATGGATTGGTTGCATGCATCATATGCTTTTATTGATTGTAGAACTAGGCGGGTTAAGTTCCAAGTCCCTAATGAACCGGTGATAGAGTGGAAGGGTGGTAATTCCATAGTTAAGGGTAGGTTTATTTCCTACCTTAAGGCCTGGAGAATGATTGGGAAAGGGTGTATCTATCACATTGTTCGGATTAGAGATGTAGAAGGTGAATCCCCTAGGCTTGAATGGGTTCCGGTGGTAAGAGAATTCCCCGATATGTTTCTGGAGGATTTGCCTGGCATCCCTCCCGATAGAGAGGTGGATTTTGGTATAGACCTTCTTCAAGATACTCAACCCATTTACATTCCCCCGTATCGTATAGCTCCGGCGGAGTTAAAGGAGTTGAAGGATTTGTTGGAGAAAGGGTACATTAGGCCTAGCATTTCACCTAGGGGTGCTCCGGTGTTAATTGTGAGGAAAAAGGATGGGTCTCTTCGAATGTGTATTAATTATAGGTAATTGAACAAGGTAACCCTTAAAAATAGGTACCCGTTTGTCACCACCCGGATAGGGGGCCTAGATGTGACATGGCAAAAGAGGACCCGAAGACCCTAAATTAAGCCATCATAGCATCATTACACTCATCATCGGTTCAGAAACGCGAAAGGTAAAAATGTAGCACATAAGCTCTAAGGGTTTAGGGACTTGGGACTCAAGCTATGGGGACAAAATGGGAAAGGGATATACATGCTTGCAGGTAGCACATAGTCACACATCATGCTTAATCATACAAGTCATTATAATAACATAGGAACATAAGACATTACCATAACATGAGACATAATCATAAAGTAAGTGAAAGTAGCATCACAGTACATGGCCAAATATCCAACATACATGTCATACGTATAAGAGTAATATTTGTCAAAACATGCCTCTACATAGAAGAGTGGGGCCTCGATAAGCTTTGAGGCTCACCCTCAAGTCAAGAAAATAAATACATGAAGTAAAGGTAGATAGATGGTGGCTATTGCCCTAGAACAATAGGGCTCACCACTACAAGTCTTCATAAGAGAGTCAAGCGTCGTCCGGGAGAACGTAGTAATCACCCTCGTCCCCTACACGGTTAGAACATGTAGAAAAGAATATGAGTTAGCACAATTAAGCACTAATCATGCGGGCATGCAATGCATATGACAAGTATAGCATGACCAAGCACCATGACAAGGGGAAAATATATGAAAGGATTGCACGTAGCCAAAGAGTAGTATAACAATATGCTATGCCATGATGTATGGGAATGCAAATCCTAAGTTCATATATAGCGGGGATGTAACCTCAACCGACAACA
>JBCEWC010005278.1:0-25346 GCA_038996855.1 Solanum aculeatissimum | reverse complement strand
TATGCACATGAACCTATAGACAACCTAGATGACAAGGGCACATATATAGAAAGAGGATATAAGGAAGAATAGTATATTAATATGCAATGATAACCATGATGCATGAGATGCCATAATGCTTATAGTATAGAGGGGATGGAACCATAACCGACATCCAAACTCACGTGAGCTACAACATGAACTTTCCCAATGAGTTCTAATTAGATTGGAGAAGATTACTTGCCAAAGGTAATTTACACCACACCTTATGGTCCTTCCATTTCAGTGTGATGGCTACCTTCCTTATGACCCGGTCATTTTAAAAGGATTTACACAGTATATCATATCATATCATATTTTATGATAGCATGCCTTACGGGCCTCCCATTTTGGTAGCATACCTATGTTGGCACATAGTTTCGGGAAAGGAGGATAGCGTACTTACTACTCCAATCCTTCTCGGTACTAAGTCGTTATCTCACAAGAATACGTATATATATACATGCTTTAAAATGGAAACTTGTAACTTGAACATTAAACCATGCATACTTGGGCTAAAAAGCCAAATTAACTTTCGTTACTCTCATGCATACTTAACAAGAATCAAATATATTTAATAACATGCTTCATTGGGCTAAAAAGTCAAATACACTTTCATGTCAAACTTTATGCATAAGAGTAGCTCTATACTTGTCATATCATATCATATCATATTGGTGTAAACACCCATGGTTGCTCAAAGAGCCATATCATAGACATTATGTGATCACATTCTTGCCATAACCCATACTTGTTCAAAATCATAGTCTTAAACATGTTTGGGACTTAGCCCACATCATAACTTTCATGAAAATTTATGATCACCCATGCAAATGCCATGAGTGACAATGACGATAACATGGGTACTAGAATTCATACTTTCAATTCAATTCAAGAGTAATCTATAAGAAATTCAAGTTAAATCAACATTTAAATTATCATTAAAGCACAACCCATGGATAGTTCAAGAGTAAGGGGACATGCATAATTTGACCTTTATCAATGCAAATGAAACTTCATAGAATCCAACTTAAATCAACTTTAAATCACCTAATTTCTACAGCTCACAACTCAATTCAATTAAATATATCAAAATTTAAAGAACCCAACCTTAAAGAAAGCTTAAATTCATAATTTAAAGAGAAGGGTTCTTGGATTTTCAAGGATGAAAGGGAATCCATGAATCAATCCCACATACCTTCAAATTAGCCAAATAAATTAGATATTTTTGCAACAAGGATAATTTTTCCCAAATTTCTTCAAGCTTTCATCAATGGAGGTCAAGAGGATTGAGAGAATTTTTGTGAGGCTTGAATAGTGATATTATGAATTAGAGGGGATTAGGGTTTGATTTAAGGGTGTTAGGAGACCTTAGAAAAGCTAAAAGGGGCATAGGATTAAACCAAATTATGAATTAACCATAAATGAAACGGACCAGATCACCGAAAATAAGGCCTCACAGAAGTTGCCCAGGGGTCGTCCAGAGGCTCACGGACCATGAACCTGCCCGTGAGACCTCACTTGGTCTCAGCTTCTGCTCGAACTCTCAGGGGACTTTCTGGACCAACTCATGAGGGGCCTTATGAACCGTGTAGCTACACACAGACCGTGTACTGGTCCGTGGAGCATCACTTGATCCGTAGTCCACCCTCGTGTCTTGGCCAGCTCTCTGGATCACTTGTTGGGACCCCTCACGAACCGTGAATGCTCACACGGACCGTGCAGTGGTTCGTGGAGTTCCACTTGGTCAAGGGCTTGGTCCCACCTCTAAGGAAGCCCACTGTATAAAACCACATAACACACCATGGTCCGTGAACCACCAAACGGTCCATGGTTCCTCACTTGGACTCCATCCCGAATCTTTTTCCAGTATATTTTTTAATACGGTCAGTCTCACTATAAGGGTCATAATTTCCACATCCAAACTCTGAATCACGTGAAACTAGTTGCGATACGAAGATAACTCAAAGATATTCTATTTGATATATAATATCCCGCACAGTTTATATCTTACCAAAATATATAACTATTCAAAGTCAGTGTTGCCTAAACGGCCTTACAACCCTTCACCAAAACAATCCCTTTGAATCTGGCCCCTTAAATACAACCTATGACTAAAAAAAATCAACCATGATGAATCCAAAACTAACCTTGACCAACCATTATGAAGTTCAAAAATTTTTGGATCGTTACAGCGCCAAGGTACTCCTATCTCTTTTGAAGATTAAGGTAAATATTTTATACTACAAGCTTGGATTCCTTCTCCTATTTTTGTGCTATGCCTGTGCTGATTATTCTCTCCAATATTATGAGTCAGATAAGGTGACAAAAACATTAACCAAAGAAGGATGATAGATTAAGATAGAGAAGGTAAGGTGCTGCCACAACATTTAATTATTAGCTCACATGAAGATTTTAGACTCCATGTTTACTAGAACTCATGGAACAGTGCTTTTGCAATATAGTTGATTGTATTATTGTATAAATTGTTTGAAGTATGAGAGGTTGTGGATAGACTTAGAACATGATTTGTAAAGCTTTTACGAGGCAGATTGGTAGGTTGTGATGATACACCATTGAAGTTATGGTTTTGTAAGCTTGTTTTGCACCCCATGTTGTACTATTATGTATATATATGTATTATGAATCTTGAGGAGTTTCGACAAGCCTCATGGGGAGGCCATTTCGAGTAAATAACTATAGCGGGCAGAATGTATAAAAAGGCACTCTTAATTAGAAGGATTGAACAATTATGGGTGCTTACACCATTATGATATGATATGATATGTTATGATGATGCATGATATGATATGATATGATATGATATGTTATGTAGATGAGCTACTCCTATTTCTTTTGTTTTGTAAAATGGCTTTTGGAAAATCTTGTTGGCTTTTAAGCCTTATTACCGAAAGACTTGAGTTATGACTTGGCTTATAGCCCAACTATGCATTGTTTTGAATGAAAGGTCAAAATCTCCATTTTGAAAGCTTGTATATGTATATGTATTCCCGTGGGATGAGACTTAGCACCGAGGGATTAGAGTCGGGGTGGACTATCTCCAAGAGTCCATACTCTTTTCTGTCAAACCATGTGCCACCATGGGTTATCTCCCTTGATGTGATTGACTTGTTATGTATCTCCTTGTTTAAGGGTTGACTAGGGATCTACCTGGCAAGTAGTCCAATTCCAAGTAGTAGCTCGCTTGGTCTCTCATGTTGTTGGTTGAGGTAACATCCCCACAATGATATATAGGTTGCACTTCATGCATCACTATATGACATGACATATTGTTATGATATGAATCCTTTTGGCTATGTGCACTCCTTTCCGTACCATGTGTTCCCTTGTCATAGGATCATATGCATGGCGTACCAGCATACTTAGTGCATTATATATGCTAACCCATACTCTTAGTCTACATTTTCTAACCATGTAGGGACCAGAGACGATTTCTTTCCACCGTTGGACATCTAGCGAAGACTTGAAGTGTTGCTTGTGGTGAGCCCTATATTCCAAGGGAAATACCCAATTTCATCTACCTTATGTATTTACTTTATGTCCCTTTTATCTTATGACTTGAGGGTGAGCCCAGAATATGTTGAGGCCCCATCTTATCTTATGTGGAGGCACTGTTGTACATATTGAACTCTATTGTACATTATGATATGTGTTACTTGTAATGATATGACTACCTATGATCGGAAATGGTTCCTTATGTTATGCTTTCATTTCCGCTTATGTTATTGTGATTTTTGGATTGGGAATGTGCTCGTGTGGAAAGTCCCTAACCCTTCTTACCCCCATAGCTTGAGTCATACTTACCCGCCCCTTAGAACATAATTTCTATGTGCTATGTGATTCATGCTTATCCCATTCCCGGCAGCATCCCCATAGCTTGAGTCCAAAGCTCCAGAATCCCTTAGACTTATGTGTTATTTGTTATGTTTACGCGTTTCCAAACTGATGATATGTCTGATGATGCTATGATGGCTTGATCAAGGACTCTCAGGTTCTCCTTCTCCATGTCATATCTAGGCCTTACTCTCGGGTTGTGACAAAGATGGTATCAAAGCACTAGGTTTGTAAATGATCCTCGGAGTCCAACATGTCACGTCAAGAAGAGTCTTGTTCATGGGTATGATGTGCGCCATACCTATGAATGAGAGGCTATGATGTCATTTTTGGAATTTTCTCAGTTCATTGTCCCTTATGCCGTGCTGTGAGCTATTTTGAAAAGTTTCCTGAAACGGGGTGTTCTTGTTACTCTTTCAGAAGATGCCTCCCAGAAGAGCTCACCTTCCCAGATAGGTTCCTGTGCATGAGTAACAAGCCCCTCGTGAGCCTGTAGAGGAACAAGTGACTCACGCTGAATTTTAGAATGTGGTGTCTATGTTAGCCCAAGTAATGGATAATCAAGCCCGGCCAACTAATCCCACAAATGGTGGCACTCCAGCTTCTAGGGTGAGGAATTTCACATAGATGAATCCTCCAAAATTCTTTGGTTTGAAGGGTGATGAGGATACCCAAGAGTTCATTGATGAGTTTACGAAGGTGTTGACTATTATGGGTATCAGTTCTAAGGAGAAAGCTGAGTTGGATGCATATCAGTTGAAGGATGTGGCTCAAGTGTGGTACAATCAGTGGTTAGTAGAAAGGATTGTAGATATTAAGGTTGGTTGGGAGGAGTTCAAGATGGCTTTCCTGGACTATTTCTTTCCCCTTGAACTCCGGGAAACCAAGATGACTGAATTTATAAACCTTAAGCAAGGTAGCATGTCCATGAGGGACTATTATTTCAAGTTCACTAAGCTCTCAAAGTATGCTCCCATGTTAGTAGTTTATCCCCATGCAAGGATGCACAAGTTCATTTTTGGTGTCTCTGACTTAGTTGTGAAATAATGTCGTACTACCATCCTTATTCGGGACATGGATATATCCAGGATCATGACTTATGCTGAACATATTGAGAGTGAGAAGCTCAAGGAGAAGAGGGTGAACGAATCTAAGAGGGCCTGGTTTGATGGTGGGTTCTCTAACTCTAAGGGTGGTAGCGGATTTGGTCAATTCCAATAAGGTCAAGGTTCGAACATGAAGCCTGCTAATCCAAGAGTGCCTCCTTCTAAGGCACATATTGGGGGTGGTCCATGAGCTCCTCAATGTGGTCAGTGTGGGGGAATCCATTTGGGTACGTGTAGGGGGGTTTCAGGTGCTTGCTATGGGTGTGGAAGTATGAATCATAAGATTTTTTACTGTCCAAAGAACACCAAGAGGGATCAAGTGGCTCTAGTGGGTCAGGGGCAACCGAAGGCCCAGGTTGATGGTGCTCCCAGACACAATAGGTTCTATGCTCTTCATGCCCTGCAGGAGGTGGATGAGGCTTCGGACATCTGACTGGTATATTTAAAGTCTTTGATTTTGATGTTTATACTTTACTTGACCTGGGTACAAATTTATCTTTTGTGACTCCTTTGTCGGCTGTTAAATTTGGTTTGAGTCCTAAAACCTTAAGGGAACCTTATTCAGTGTATACTCCCGTGGGTGAGTCTATTATTGCTCGGAAAGTGTATCGGGGTTGTCCTGTTTCTGTGTTGCACAAACTTTTCCCTGGTGATCTTGTAGAGCTTGAGATGTATGACTTTGATGTTATTCTTGGGATGGATTTGTTGCATGCCTCATATGCCTCAGTTAATTGTAGAACTAGGCAAGTTAAATTCCATGTTCCTCATGAGCCCATATTGGGATGGAAGGGTAGTGATTTTGTAGTTAGAGGTCGGTTTATTTCCTACCTCAAAGCCTGGAGAATGATTTATAAGGGGTGCATCTATCATATTATAAGAATTAGAGACGTGGAAGGTGAGTCATCAACGCTTGAATCGGTTCCGGTGGTTAATGAATTTCCCGATATGTTTCCTGAAGACTTGCCGGGCATTTCTCTCGATAAAGAAGTAAATTTTGGCATAGATCTCGTTTTGGATACTCAACCTATTTCCATGCCTCCTTACCGTATGGCTCCGACCGAACTAAAGGAGTTGAAGGATCAGTTGAAGGACTTGTTGGAGAAAGGTTACATTAGACTAAGTATTTCACATTGGGGTGCTCCCGTATTATTTGTGAAGAAGAAGGATGGTTCACTCCGAATGTGTATTGACTATCGACAGTTGAATAAGTTGATCATCAAGAATAGGTACCCATTGCCTAGAATTGACAACTTGTTTGATCAACTCCAAGGGGCTACTCATTTCTCTAAAATAGTTCTTCGTTCGGGTTACCATCAGTTGAAGGTAAGGGAGTGTGATATTCCAAAGATGACCTTTTGGACTCATTATGGTCATTTTCAATTTGTGGTGATGTCGTTTAGTTTAACCAATGCTCCAGCGATGTTTATGGATCTCATGAATGTGGTGTTCAAGCTATTCCTTAATAGTTTTATGGTGGTGTTCATTGATGACATCCTAATTTACTCCCGAAGTGAGCGGTAGCATAGGGATCACTTGAGGTTGGTACTTCAAACCTTGAGGGAGAAACAGTTGTTTGCTAAGTTTAACAAGTGTGAGTTCTGGTTGGGAGAAGTTGCATTCCTTGGTCATGTGGTATCCGGTGATGGTATTAAGGTTGATCCTAAGAAGACCGAAGTGGCGAAGGATTGGCCTAGACCATTGACCCCTTCAGATATTTGAAGTTTCCTTGGGTTGGCCGGTTACTATCGGAGATTTGTCGAAGGGTTTTCTTCCATTGCATCCCCATTGACTAAGTTGACCCAAAAGAAGGCTAAGTTTGTGTAGTCAAGTGAGTGTGAGAAGAGTTTTCAGACCTTGAAGGATCGGCTCACATTGGCTCCTATTTTGACCTTGCCTAATGGGTTAGATGGGTTTGTGGTGTATTGTGATGCTTCGCGAATTGGGTTGGGATGTGTACTTATGCAACATGGTAAGGTGATAGCTTATACGTCTCGGCAATTGAAGGTGCATGAGCAAAATTATCCGACCCATGATCTTGAATTGGTGGCGGTCATGTTTGCTTTGAAGATTTGGAGACATTACTTGTATGGGGTTCATGTTGATATCTTCACCAATCATAAAAGTTTGAAATATGTGTTCACCCAAAGGGATATTAACTTGACATAAAGGAGATGGTTGGAACTTCTCAAGGATTATGACATGAGTGTCCTTTATCATCCCGTCAAGGCAAATGTCATGGCGGATACCCTTAGCAGGCTATCCATGGGGAGTGTGTCGCACATGGATAAAGGGAAGAAGGAAATAGTAAGGGACGTGCATCAGTTTTCTAAATTAGGCGTTAGGTTGACTGACTCAGAAGAGGGTAGTATTCTTGTTCAAAGTGGATCCGAGTCTTTGGTGGTGGTTGATATTAAGGAAAATCAAGATTTAGACCCTTCCTTGGTTGAGCTTAAGAATTTAGTTGCTGAGGAAAAAATTGAGGTTTTATCCCAAGGGGAATATGGTGTACTACGGTATCAAAACTGATTATGCATTCTGAATATCGATGGCCTGAGGGAGGTTATCATGAGAGAAGCTCATAACTCCCAATATTATATTCATTCGGGGTCTACTAAGATGCATCGGGACTTAAGAGAGGTATATTGGTGGCATAGCATGAAGAAGGGCATGGCCAAGTTTGTGTTGAAATGTCAGAATTGCCAACAAGTGAAGGTGGAACACCAAAGTCCCGGCGGGTTGGCCTAGGATATTGAAATTCTTTCTTAGAAGTGAGAGGATGTGAATATGGAATTTGTGGTTGGGTTACCCATACTCGTAAATAGTTTGTCTCAATATGAGTGGTTGTTGACCAAATGACTAAGTCGGCTCACTTCTTACCGATCAAGACTACTTATAGTGCCGAGGAGTATGCTAAGATGTATATCCGGGAGTTGGTAAGATTACATGGTATATCGAGGTCAGTCATATCGGATAGTGGTGCTCAATTTACTTTTCACTTTTGGAGGTCATTTCAAAGGGGACTCGTTACTAAGATCAAATTAAGCAAAACTTTCCATCTCCAAACCGATGGAAAAGCTGAGAGGACAATTCAAACTTTAGAAGACATGTTAAGGGCTTATGTGTTGGAGTTCAAGGGAAATTGGGATGATCATTTACCGCTTATCGAATTTGCCTACAACAATAGCTTCCATGCTAGCATTGGTATGGCTCCATTCGAAGCTTTGTATTGTAGGATGTGTAGATCCCCGATAGGGTGGTTTGAAGTGGGTGAGGCGGTGTTGTTGGGCCCGAACTTGGTTATTGAGGCCATAGAAAAGGTGAAGTTGATTAGGGAGAGGTTGAGGATGGCTCAAAGTTGCCAAAAGTCCTATTCGGATGTTAGGAAAAGAGAGCTCGAATTTCATGTGGGTGATTGGGTTTATGTGAAAGTATCTCCTATGAAAGGCATTATTTGATTTGGCCAAAATGGCAAGTTGAGCCCTCGGTACGTCGGACCATATGAGGTAGTTGAACGAATTGGAAATGTGGCTTATAGGTTGGATTTTCCTTTGGAGATGAGTTATATCTATCCAGTATTCCATGTTTCGATGTTGAGGAAATTGATTGGTGACCCTAAGGCAATTACACCTTTAGAGGGTGTGACAGCTGAGGAGAATTTGACTTATGAAGAGGTGTCGGTTGAGATCTTGGATAGGCAAGTCAAGTGACTTCACAACAAGGAGGTAGCTTCGGTTCAGGTACTTTGGAGGAACCAACAAGTGGAGAGCGTTATGTGGGAAGCGGAGTCGGATATGATGAAGAGATACCCTTATCTTTTCCAATCTACTCAAGCCTAAGGCACTAAGTTCTATCTCTCTTTCTGAATGGTCCTAATTCTTTGTTTTCTTGAGTTTCATGACATTGCATACATATATGAGCATGAAAATAATTTGAATTTTTCTTTGATATGAGTTTTAATGATTTTTGAAAATGATACATGATCCGTTATGAGTTGTGTTGATAATGTTTCTTGCTTGAGGGAATCCTTCAAGCCTTGCTCTAGCCCATTCGAGGACGAATGTTCCTAAGGGGGAGATGAAGTAAAGACCCAAAAATTTTCAAACTTCATAGTAGTTTATCAAGGTCTATTTGAACTTGTTATGGTTGGTTAGAGATGGTCATGGGTGATACATATGTGGTCATATTCAAATAAATTGTATTGGTTGGGTTTTGCATAAGGTTATGTGGCAGGGCCGCCTTTGATTGGCCATATCTCTTGGTACGAGATGAGATGTATGGGCCACGACCAATCAAAGTGAATCTCTTCGAGTTATCTTCACAACGCAATTGATTTTATTCTAGTCGGAATTTGGATGTGTATGTTATGGCTTTTGAGATAAGATTGTTTGTGCACAAAACCATTCTGGAAAGGAAAGGCCAAAGTTGGCTAAGGCGTGGCCACACGGAAGGACCACAGACCGTATGGGGTTTCACGGCTCATAAGCCCAACCGTGGGTTGATCTATAGTGTGGGCTAAGTATTGGACCAAGGTCCCAAAATAAGTGAAGCTCCACGAACCACCTCACGGTCCATGTGATGCCTCACAGTTTGTGAGGGCAATGATGGAGTGGTCCAGAGAGTTGCCTGGACCCTGGGCCAGAACTCCGAGCCAAGTGAGGCTTCATGGACCAGTTCACGGTCCGTGTGATACCTCACGGCTCGTGAGCCAATCCGTGAAGTGGTCAAGAAAGTTTCCAAGGTTTACAAGCCAAGGCCGTGACCACGTGTATCCACACGATCGAGTTCACGTACCGTGGACTGTTGTATGGTTCGTGTAGATGTTCTGCGACTCCAGTTCCCAGTTATTTTTCTCCATTTTATTAATTGTTAGATTGTATTTTTAATTAATCCTAGGGTCGTTTTAGTCTTTCTAAACTCTCTTAAAACACCTAAATTGAACCCTCATTACCCTAACTCATTCAATCCCTTGAAATCTCTCTAAATTATTCTCTCAATTTTCTCTCAACCTCCACTAAAGACAAGTTTGGAAATTTAGGGAAATTGGATTGTTCTTTAGATTCCTCTTATTCTTATTGAGTAATTAAAGGTATGTGGAATTGATTCATGGTTATTCTTCCAACCATGAAGACCCAAACTCCTCTTATCAATTTTGATGAATTTTGACTACCATTGAAATTGGGTCTTTTAATTTATGAATGTTTTGCTTTAATTAAAGTGTGGGTTGTATTAATTTATTGATTTCAAAGTGAATAGAGCCTCTTATTGATGATTTCCATTTATTTTATGATGTTTCAAAAATGCATGTCCCCTTAGTTCTTTAATTCAAGTATGGGTATTAATGATTTTGTTTTAGATTGATGATTTCACTATGCTTTGGATATGAACTTCTTGTATTGATGATTTAAATGATGATATCCCATACCCATGCTACTCTTGATAATCCATGCATTTCATTCATGAGCATGAAAGGCTTGTTATGATGAAACTCTTGATAAGGGCTTGGCCTACATGTTATGATATATTATAGGAAATGTTATGTTATGGCTCTTTGAGAAATTATGGATGTTTACACCATTATGATATGATATGATATGTTATGATGATGCATGATATGATTAGCTATGTAGATGAGCTACTCCTATTGCATTGGTCTTGGAAAATGGCTTTTGGAAACTCTTGTTGGCTTTTGAGCCTTATTATGGAAAGACTTGAATTTTGACTTGGCTTATAGCCCAACTATGCATTGTTTTGAATGAAAGGTCAAAATCTCCGTTTTGAAAGATTGTATATGTATATGTATTCCTGTGGGATGAGACTTAGCACCGAGGGATTGGAGTCGGGGTGGACTATCTCCAAGGGTCCATACTCTTTTTCATCAAACCATGTGCCATCATGGGTTATCTCCCTTGATGGGATTGACTTGTTATGTATCCCCTTGTTTAATGTTTGACTAGGGATCAACTTGGCAAGTAGTCCAATTCCAAGTAATAGTTCGCTTGGTCTCTCATATTTTTAGTTGAGGTCACATCCTCGCTATGATATATAGGTTGCACTTCATGCCTTATGACATGACATGGAATATTATTATGATATGAATCCCTTGGCTATGTGCACTCCTTTTCGTACCATGTGTGCCCTTATCATCTCGCCTTGTCATAGGATCATGTGCATGTGCATGGCATACCTGCATACTTAGTGCATTATATGTGCTAACCTATACTCTTTGTCTATATGTTCTAACCATGTAGGGACCAGAGACAATTTCCTTCCACCGTTGGACGTCTAGCGAAGACTTGAAGTGTTGCTTTTAGTGAGCCCTATATTCCAAGGGCAGTACCCAATTTCATCTACCTTATGTCTTCATTTTATGTCCCTTTTATCTTATGACTTAAGGGTGAGCTCAGAATATGTCTAGGCCCTGTCTCATCTTAGGTAGAGTCACTGTTGGACATATCGAACTTTATTGTACGTTATGCTATGTGTTACTTCCAATGATATGACTACCTATGTTTGAAAATGGTTCCTTTTGGTATGCTTTTGTTTCCGCTTATGTTATTGTGATTGTTGGATTGGGAATGTGCTCATGTGGAAAGTCCCCAACCCTTCTTTCCCCCATAGCTTGAGTCATACTTACCCGCCCCTTAGAACATAATTGCTATGTGCTATGTGATTCATGCTTATCCCATTCCCGGCAACATCCCTACAGCTTGAGTCCAAAGCCCCGGAATCCCCTACGCTTATGTATTATTTGTTATGTTTACGCGCTTCTGAACCGATGCTGTGTCTGATTGTGCTATGATGTCTTGATCGAGGACTCTCGGGTTCTCCTTCGCCGTGTCACATCTAGGACCTATTCTCAGGTCGTGACATAACCCTTTTGAGCCTAAAATATGAACTTTTATTGTATTATCCAAATTCATGTTACCACTATTTATGTAATTCTCACTTTTGCCCTGGTCCCTCCTTGGACATCGTGCACCTCAACAAAGGTAAAACACATATTTTGAGGGTGGCTACTGTAAGGGGTCCTAGTTCATCATAGGACATCGTGCACCTCAACCCAAACAAAATACTAAGTTGAGGGTGATTATTGCAAAGAAATGCGAATATAATGAGATATGAAAAAAAAAGAGGAGAAAAGAAAAAAATGATGATTGAAGTATTCTTGATATAACGAGAATTACTTGTGAAAATAATTGAAGAGAGGGCGAAAATAAAGTGAAAAAAAAGGGTGATGAAGTCCAAAAGAAAATAAAAAGGGTGTGTGAAAAGTGTCTAAGGACGTTTAAGTCACTATTATATAACATATAATCCATCCCCTAATCAATATTACAACCCATTAAAGTCTTATTTTATTTTATATAAGCATGTTTAATTAGTGAAAATATGGGCAAGTCTATGGTTCTTTGTGTATACATGTGAATTTTTTTTTGAGTGTAAGAGTTGTTCTTTGATACTAAGTCCTTAATCTATATCCAATTATTTAAATTGAGTATATGGACTATTTCATCTTGTGAGGGCATGTGTTTCATGATAGATAAGTAATTTTATTAGCTTTCTTTGAAGGAGTAGGTGAGCAAAATTAATTTGATGTGTTACAGTCCGTCTTTGAGGCTAGAACATTAGAAGTTTATTTTTGTTGAATAGCTTGCATAATTATCGGAAAATATACTAAATGTTGAGAATTATTTCATGGCTTAAATTATTTGTATCAATAAAAGTGGAAGTATACCTAGGGTATGTTTTGGAGATGGCTCGAGGATGAGCAAAAGTTTAAGTGTGGGGTGTTGATGTAAGGCCAAAAATAAATATATTTAATCATTATTTACCTCATATTTGATCTTTTGTTTATCCTTTTTTTATTATAAATTTTATGGATTGAAGTAAATGGTATATTTTATTTGTAGGATTAAATTGACACGAAGATGATGAAATTTAGAGCTAAAGTGAATTAAAATGAAATATTACAAAAGAAAAATCAAGCAGGCGGCTTATTGGATTAAATTCAATAAAATAATATAAGATGCCTATGGCGCTCAATTGTTCAATTTACAATTTGAATTGCAAGTTACTGCTGCCACATGACAGCTATTATGAGGGAAGCAAATAAATTGAAGGTGGCGCTACCGTGGAATTAAATTTCCTTTCAATTTTGGGTTTCCCAATTTGTTTTGAACATGGTTATTTTTCTACATCTATAAATAGTCCTTAAAAATAATTCTTCCAAAAATCAAACCCAACTAATCAACTAATACTTACTCATAATTTAGGTTATATAATTTTATAGGTTGAAAGTTTTTAAGAGTCGTCGCGGAGAGTTAAGAATTGTGGTTTATTCTTTTCATCTCCTCTTATTATTTATTTGTAGTATTGACCACTAGAAGATTAATTAGCAATTTTTCTTGAATATTTATGATTAACACAAGTATTAATTTTTATAAATTTTAATTGTGTTTTTCCAATAATAATGAATAACTAAATTGTATATCTAGGATTGCGGGAACCATGATGGATTAACAAAGTAAGCTAATGTAAAAAGTGATTCTTGAATAAATTTTATGCATGTATTAATTACTTCTCTTTGTTATGAATGTTTTTTAACAGGTGACCAATGTTAGAACTCGCCTAGCATTACTGATTGGATTAAGGTAGTAATGATTATGAAAAGATAATAATTAGCAGGATTCAATTGATGTTTTCTCGTCTTTGCAAATGAACTGGATCAAGGGGAGGTTTTACTAGAACAATAGGAAAAGGTTAGTAATGTCACACTGCGGGGATGGATAAAATCACGTAGTGAAACTTTCCTCTCGCCTGGATCAAAGTGTTAGGTGAACTTAACTTATAATTTTGCATGCTAAAAATTAAAATAGATCACTAACACATTATTCTTGCTAAGTTATAAAATCATGGGAACACATTCCTAATTTTTCTATATATCTTGACACAAATAAATATTAAATTGCAAGCTAT
The DNA here is from genome assembly GCA_038996855.1 of Solanum aculeatissimum. Lineage (NCBI taxonomy): Eukaryota > Viridiplantae > Streptophyta > Magnoliopsida > Solanales > Solanaceae > Solanum > Solanum aculeatissimum. The sequence goes on along the minus strand of JBCEWC010005278.1, from coordinate 11,394 downwards.
TATTATTGTTATTATTATTATTATTGTTATTATTATTATTATTATTATTTTCTTTTATTTATATTATATACCCCCCCCCCCCATTTTTATAACGACTATCAAGTCAAATTTTAACTTTTGACAATATTTTTCCATATTCTTTGTAGGATCAACGCCGCACAAGTTGGGTAAATATATTCCAAATGACCGTTTCTATTTCTTTTGAAAAGTATATTTTGAACATTACCAAAAAATGGCACTATTGACAGGGAGTATGGTTTAAATATTATCTTTAGTAATTATTTTTACTTGTAGTCCATTTTTTTTCTTATTAATACGACGGCCTCAGTAGAAAAAATAGTGAATGATTGGAGTATTGGGATGAGACGAGTTGTAGATAAGTTTTTGAATCACAATGTGTACTTCTTGAAAATATTAGAAAATCTCAACTTAGACAACTATGTGCTTTTGTCAGATGTTCATTAGTTTGGCTTGGATGTCAAGTATTGAGTTGAGTGTAAAGGTTGATACGTTTAACGCTTAAAAGGTTAGTTAAGAATTGTGTTAGGAAGAAAAACTTCTTATAGGTCAGCTTGAAGAGCTAAAATGTAATGACCTCGAAGGTCATTTTTGGAATTTTCGACTTAATTACCCTTTTTACCTTTTTAAAAGTTGCCTTGGGTCATATTTTATCAAGTATAAACTTTGAATCTTGTAAAACGTTGGAGTTTTGCAAAAGAAAGAGTTCTCAAAGGGTTAAGTTAAAAATTTTGAGTTTTTAGGTCAATTCGAGTGTCGGAATAAGATTCAGTTGATTCCATCAACTCTGGAATGTTGAATCTGGTCTAGAGAGGTTGCAGAATTGAATTCAGAGTTAAAAATAGAGATTTTAGGCCCAAAGTTGCAATTCTAGTTCATTTTGGATCATAGGTTTGACTTTGGTCAAAATTCAGAGTTTGAGAGCTTATATCTAAATGCCATCAGTTCCAGTGGTTCCGGGTGGTAGAACTAATGATAGAAATGGCTTTGTTGCAATTTTTAGAGCTTCCATTAATATTTTGAGTTTTGAGTCCAAAACTAGTTTAAATGAGCTTTCTCAGGTTCGCGACCACGGGGGTTCCAGATTCAAATTCTGATGGTTCCATTGAGTTTGGATTATTGATTTTGGTAGGGTTCCATTCTTGATTTGTGTTCACGGGGTTTCGAACGAATTCGTAAGAGTCCAATTCTTGTTTTTGGATGGTTGTGTTTTGTTGGTGCAGCAGTTTCTGGTACAGGTCTAGGTTTCTCTCCGCGATCGCACCCAAAGCTCTACGTTCGCGGAGGTCAATTCATTTAAACCTTTGTGTTCACGGGATGGTGTTCACATTTGCATAGTTGTGGCGCATGAGGCTTTCCAAGCCTCCGCGTTCGTGGAGTGTTGGTCCCCTTTGACCTCCACGTTCGTAGAGTGCTATTCATACCTGGACATGGTATCTTTTCAAATACAAGATTTAAACCCTTTTCACTAATTTTGACATTTTCAAGTTCGTTCTATGAGAATATTTTCAAAATTTTGAAGATAAATTTATTGGGTAACTATTTTCTAACCTATTTCATTGATTTACATTGATTAATTGACGATTGTAACCTCTAATATTTGGATTTTAAGTGTGTAAATTGGGGATTTTTTGATATGGATTTCTTAAATTTGAATTCTTGATTCCTCCCTCATCTTAACTTTATTTTTGAAATTGTTTTCACAGTTAAATTCCTTATTACGTGGAGAACATTTTCATATATTAATTTACAAATTTTGACAACGTTTTTCGATATGGGATATTTGACCATTTTATCTTTTTTCTTCGAATTAAGTGATTTTAGTGTCATTAGATTCGTTATGTGATTCCGATGCCATATTTGAATAGATTATGGTGATTTTGAGTACTGAAAGAGGGGGAAAGTAGTGATTTTGACTTTGAATGGGGACTTTAATTGAGGCAAGTAAACTTCTAATCTTTTGTTAAGTATAATGAACCGTGTATGCTCTAATGTATATGGAATTGGGTACTTTGGGTAGAACTGTATCATCATATGCTTGATCATGATATGTGGGACAGAGGAATTGTTAACACGATGGTATATTGACTATAAATTAATTGCGTATTTGTGACTTATGTGATCTTATGAATCATTTAATATGGATATCGGGATGATGATTATAATGTGAGGTGTTTTGTATATTGACACTGTGGTGATATTGAGATAGTTGAGAATTATTGATTCTATTGTTAAGGTATATTATATAAATATATATATATATATATAATATGAATATCTTGCATATATCCTTTTTGTCATTATTATGTGCATTGCTTGATGATCCATTGATGATAAAAAGTCGAAGTAAAATGATTTCGATGGATATTATGGTCCATGTGTGGCCTTAATGATATTGAGATATTGGTGACATGAGTTGAGGACATTGTCGGCCATGATTACATATACACAGTCCATGTGCGGCCCCCATGGGTTCTAACTGAGGCAAACAACCATATATGATCAACGGATGTGCATTCTAGGACAGACATGCATCATGACTATTTGCCATTAAAATGCATGATATACATCTTATGGCATTCACTTTATCTCATATCATATTTGGTTGACACTATTGTATATGTTGTACTTTTCTTATCTCTGGTTGTAAGTAAGTGTTAGATCTTCTTTTATACTTGCGTATTATTGAGATATCATGCCAGATGATTAGTATATGTATATTACTGTCATTTGTATATTATATTATGTTGGAATTTTTCTGAGTGTAGAGTTGTAGTCCAGTGGATTGTGGTTGAGATTTAAGGTGTTACTTGTATTCTCCATTGTTTTACCTTAGGTTAGTTCCATTTTGTCGAATACCCAGCTATTTGGTGCTCACCCCCTTGCTACATTTTTGTAAGTTATGGGTCTGATTTATCCTGCTAGATTTCTATTCATTGGATCGAGCTTTTTGTATCACTTGAGAGCTAGAAATGTATGTCTTCAGCAGGCCTTTGAGGGTCCCACTGTATGTTTTTGGTTCTACTTGAGGACTAGAGACTATGACTTATATTTCATTTGAGCACTCTGTATTCAAAGGATTGTATATGTGACACTAGTTCTTAGGATGATTGTAGTTATTTTCTTCAACATTTATAGATCTTATTAGGCTATTTATCTTCCAGTTTTATCTTTATTTGTTAAGTTACTAGGTTTTAGCTAACTCGCCTTGGTGGGTTAGGTGAGTGTCATCACACCCAGATTTTGGGTCATGACTATTTGGATTCAGAGCTCCGGGTTCATAGGTCTCACATGTGTACAATCCTAGTCGAGTAGAGTCTTAAGGCTCGGTGCAGAGACATATATTACTTTTACTTGAGAGGCTATGAAGATTATTAGAAAATTCTCTTTTACTTTATTATAATCAATTCATGTGTGGATCTTGTTTAGGTGTTGAGTATTTGTGTGTCCTTTGGATAGATGGCGAAGCCCAGAGCTATTGCTACTTCAGAATGAGGGAAGGGTGCCCTTAATATTGCTTCTAAGACCCTAGCTAGGGGTAGGGGTCGTGCTAGAGGATGAGTTAAAGGTCGGGGTCGAGCAGCCACATTGGTGAGGGATTATGACCAGTATATCTCCCCCAAGCCAACTTTGGAGCCTAGACAGGAGCAAGTTCCATATAAATTTGCTGCAATACCACTACTTCAGGATACACTACTGAGAGTTTTGGGTGTGTTGGAGTCTTTGTGGTAGACTAGTAGTCCAGCTGACACTTTTGATACTTCACAAACTTATGTTGGGGTTCAGCCTCAGAATCAGCAATGGGCCCCTAAGGCCCAGGTTCAGGTGGAATAACCACTAGTAGCCCTAATTATTAAAATTCCACCAGTTGTTGCCTTTACTAATGATGAGTAATGTAGATATGAGAAGTTCAAAAAGGTGGAGCCATCGTAGTTCAAGGGTGGCAAGACAGAGGATGCTCATGAGTTTTTGACTACTTATAGTGGGTCTAGTAGATACACATGGCATGAGGTATGTTACTCTCTATCTTTGTGGGAAAGCTAGGGAGTGGTGAAGGATTTTAACAGGATCCCTTCTAGTTCGGTCTCCTCAGATGACTTAGGAGATATTCTTTGATGTTTTTTATGATCTGTTTATTCCTTGGAGTGTTCGGGAGGAGAGGTGATTGAGATTTGAGAGTTTGAGGTAGGGCACTATAATAGTTTCAAAGTATGAGGTACGTTTTTGCCAATTAGCCCATTATGTCACAACTATACCTTTGACCGAGGGAGAAAAGATCTGACAATTTGTGAGAGGGTTGGTTTATTCTGTCAAGCAATCTATTTTCTGGGTTGCTGGAGATGGAGCTTTCTTCTAGTCAATGGTTAGTGTTTCCAAGGAGGTGCAGTTTATATAGAGAGAGAAGTTTGGAGACCCCAAAAGTGTTTGTGCTTTAGGACAATACTCAGGTGCCTAACCGGGGGGCAGAGGTATAGTCAGAAGAGGTGGTTCATTTCAGCATCGCGGGGTTCATGCAACCTTCGTAACTTCAAAGGGGGGATAAGGTCTCTGTGATGCCTATAGTTCAGGGCAGAGTTCATCTGGTTTTTAGTAGAGTCCTACAGGTCGGGGAGACTATAGCTTCCCTTCTACTTCTTCACAGCAGTGGTTCACCTCGAGGTCTTGCAAATAGTGTGGGTCTCCTGATCATTTGATGTGTCAGTGCCCTAGGGAAGCTCATTCTAGGGCCTACCATACATACTCCACTACACCAGTTAGAGATCCAGCATCACTAGCCAGAGGTTTAGCCATACAGACAAGGGTCGTGGTAGAGGTCAGCCAAATAAGGGTAGACGTACTGGTAGTAGTAACGCAGGTGATATTTCCACTCAGTTAGGTAGTAAGGGTCAGCTTCTTTGAGTGGAGGTTAAGGTTATCATTGTTATACTTTTCTAGGTAGATCCAAGGTTGAGGGCTCTTATGTTTTGATTATAGGTATTGTTTTAGTTTACCACTTCCCTGCATCTGTGTTATTTGATCCTTCCTCTACTTATTCATATGTATCTGCATATTTCCCCTTAGGGTTTGAATTTCCTTGTGATTCCATGTTGTGTCTGTTCATGTTTCAACCTCAATAGGAGAGCCATTAGTAGTTGATCGGGTGTACCGATCCTGTCATGTTACTTTGGCAGGCTATGAGACTTAGGTAGATATTTTTATATTGGATATGGTAGATTTCAACATTATTCTGGGTATAGATTGGCTATCTCTTTATTGTGCTATTCTTGATTGTTATGACAAGACCATTACCTTAGCCATGCTAGGTAGATCGAGGATTGAGTGGACTGGTTTGAGGGGTTCCTATCCTAGTAAAGTGATATCTTATATAAGGGCCCAAAAGTTGATTGATTACGAGTATTTGGTTTACTTAACATTTACTTGTGATACTATTGTGGAGTCATGTTCTATGGAGCCTATTGTGATGGTTTGTGAGTTTCCAGATGTGTTTCCTACTAATTTTCCAAGAGTCCCTCCTGATCAGGACATTGACTTTGCCATTAACCTTGAGCCGGGCACCAAGCCCATTTATATCACTCCTTATCTGATAGCTCTAGCTGAGTTGAAAAAGCTAAAGAGGCATCTTCAAGATTTGTTTAGTAAGGACTTTATTCACCCTGGGGTTCCCCAATTTTGTTTGGTAAGAAGAAGGATGGGTCTATGAGGATGTGAATTGATTATAGATAGTTGAACAAAGTGACTATCAAGAATAAGTATCCTCTTCCTCGCATTGATGATATGTTTGACCATCTTCAAGGAGTTGCATTGTTTTCTAAGATTGACTTGAGGTATGGGTATCATTATCTCCGTATTTGGCCATTAGATATTCCCAAGACAACTTTTCGGACAAGGTATGACCATTATGAGTTTCTTATTATGTCTTTTGGTTTGACTTACGCCCTTGTAATATTTATGGAGTTGATGAATGGGGTGTTCCGACTGTATCTAGATTCATTTTTAATTCTATTCATCGATGATAATTTTATCTATTCCAAGATCGAGGACCATATGTGACATTTGAGAATCGTGCTCCAGAGGCTTAGAGAGGAGAAGTTTTGTTAAAATTCTCCAAGTGCGAGTTCTATTTGAGTTCGATAGCATTCTTAGGGCACGTGGTATCTAAGAATAGTATTTGAGTTGATCCGGCATAGATTAAGGTCATTCAGCGTTTGATTAGGCCTACCTCAGCTACAAATATTTGCAATTCTATGGGCTTGGCCGGTTAATATCGCCATTTTGTTTAGCGTTTCTCCACTATTGCAGCTCCACTGACTAGAACTCAAAAGAATGTGGTGTTCCATTGGTCCAATATGTATGAGGAGAGCTTCCAAAAGCTCAAGTTATTATTGACTTTAGCTCCTACTCTGACATTATCAAAGAAGGGTGTTGATTTCACAGTCTATTGTGGTGCTTCGAGAGTGAGACTAAGTGGTGTGTTGATTAACAAAGGGAAGGTTATTGCTTATGCTTCTAGACAGTTGAAGGTTCATGAGAAGAACCACCCACCCATGATTTGGATTTAGCTTTGGTTGTGTTCGTGTTGAAACTATGGTGTCATTACCTTTATGGAGTCTATTGTGAGATCTTTACTAACCATTGCAGTCTTCAGTATATTTTTAGTCAGCGGGATCTAAAGCTTAGACAAAGAAGGTGCATTGATCTTGTAAAAGATTATGACTTGACTATTCTCTATCATCTCAGGAAGGCCAATATGGTAATCGATGCATTGAGTAGGAAAAATTCTAGTATGAAGAACCTAGCAACTATCTGGGTTGGAGAGAGATCGTTGGCTAGAAATGTTTAGAGGTTAGCTAATGGGTTAGTGAGGTTGCAGATTTCAGAGCAGAGTGGAGTGCTTTCTTCCATTGAGGCCCACTCATCTTTGATGTTTCAGATTCGTGAGAGGCAATTTGAGGATGTGAAGTTGTATATTATTCGAGATAAAGTGACTAGAGCTGAAGCTATGGAACCAAAGCTTAATTCTGATGGTGTTTTAAGGATTGGAAGTCCTCTCTGTGTGCCTAAGGTAGGAAATTTGACCAAGTTGATACTATAAGAGGCATATTGTGCTAGATATTCCATTCACCTAGGGGCAGCAAAGATGTACCATGACTTGGGATAGTATTATTGGTGTCCTAGTATGAAGAGAGACATAGCTAAGTTCGTTGCCAATTTCTTGACATGTCAACAAGTCAAGTGTGAGCACTTGAGGCTACGTGGAGAGCTTCAAAAGATTCCTATTCTTGAGTGGAAGTATGAAGAGAGACATAGCTAAGTTCGTTGCCAAGTTCTTGACATGTCAACAATTCAAGTGTGAGCACTTAAGGCTAGATGGATAGCTTCAAAAGTTACTTATTCTTGAGTGGAAGTAGGAACGCGTTGCCATGGACTTCGTTGTTGGCTTACCTCCTACTGTCGGAGGTTTCGACTATATTTGGGTAGTGGTGGATCGATTGACCAAGTCTGTGTAGTTTATTTTGGTCAAAGTGAGGTATACCGCAGAGAGACTGGCCTAGCTTTATACTGGTCAGATAGTGAGACTTCATGGGGTTCTGTGTCTATTATGTTGGATCAAGGTTCGTTGTTTACTTCACACTTTCAGAGGGCCATACATCATGGTTTGGGTACCCATTTTGATTTGAGTACAACTTTTCACCCCCAGACTAATGGTCAATCTGAGAGGACTATTCACGTACTAGAGGATATACTTCAAGCCCGTGTTATTGATTTTAGAGCTAGGTGGGATCAACATTTGGCCTTAGCGGAGTTTTCATACAACAGTAGTTACCATTCTAACATTTAGATGGCTCCATTTGAGGCCTTGTATGGTCGGAGGTGTATATGGCCTATTGGATTGTTTGACACGACAGCGGTGGTGACCATGGGTGTTAATATATTGAGAGATGATCTTGAGCGAGAACAATTGATTCAGAGTATATTGGTGACAGCCCAGAGTCGCCAAAAGATCTATGATGATCGGCAGGTTTGACTCCTTAAGTTCGCAGTTGGTTATATGGTTTGGTTGAAAGTCTCACCTTTGAAAGATGTTATGAGATAAGGGAAGAAGGTCAATATAACAACCCGGAAATTTTAGAACCTTGTGAAGTTGATTAAGCTCTGATTTTAACCTACCACGGTTGGTTAATGATCTTCATGAGCCTCTCTTGGCTACCTACCAATATGTGATGCATCATAATAAACCACAAACCCATCTAAACCATTTGAAAAAGTCAAAACTGGGGCTGATGTAAGTCGATCCTTCAAAGTTTGGAAGCTCTTCTCACATTTATTAGTCCACACAAACATGGCTTTCTTTTGAGTTAATTTGGTCAACGGAGACGCTATAGATGAGAACCCTTCAACAAACCTTTTATAATAGCCGGCCAACCCAAGGAAACTCCCAATATCAGAAGGAGTCAACGATTTAGGCCAATCCCTCACTGCTTCGGTTTTCTTAGGATCAACCTTGATGCCATCACCGGACACCACATGACCAAGAAAGGCAAATTCTCCCAACCAAAATTCACTCTTGCTAAACTTGGCATACAATTTCTTTTCTCTCAAGGTTTGGATAGCCAAGCTCAAATGACCCATATGCTCTTCTTCACTACGGGAGTAGATCAAGATATCATCAATAAAGACCACCACAAAATTATCAAGGAACGTCTTGAACACCCATTTCATAAGATCCATAAATACCATCGGAGCATTCGTCAACCCAAAAAACATCACCACAAATTCAAAATGACCATAACGAGTCCGAAAAGCCGTCTTGGGAATATCACACTCCCTTACCTTCAATTGATGATGACCCGAACGAATATCTATTTTGGAAAAGTGAGTAGCCCCTTGAAGTTGGTCAAACAAGTCATCAATCCTAGGCAACGGGTACCTATTCTTAACGGTTACCTTATTCAATTGCCTGTAATCAATACACATCCAGAGAGACTCATCCTTTTTCCTCACAAACAACACCGGAGCACCCCAAGGTGAAATACTTGGCCTAATATACGCTTTTTCTAACAAATCCTTCAATTGGTATTTCAACTCCTTTAATTCCACCGAAGTCATATGCTACGGGGCAATAGAAATGGGTTGAGTATCCAGAAAAAGGTCTATACCAAAATCTACTTCTCTATCACAAGGGATACCAGGCAAATCCTCGGGAAACACATCAGGGAACTCTTTTACCACCAAAACCGATTCAAGCCTAGATGATTCGCCTTCCATATCTCTAACCCGTACAATATGATAGATACACCCTTTCCCAATCATTTTTCGGGCCTTAAGGTAGGAAATAAACGTACCCTTAATCACAGAGTTGCTACCCTTCCACTCTAATACCGGTTCATTAGGGACTTGGAACTTGACCCGCCTAGTTCTACAATAAATAAAGGCATATGATGCATGCAACCAATCCATCCCAAGAATGACATCAAAATCATACATTTCAAGTTCTAAAAGATCACTGGAGAACACTTTATGCAACATCAACACGGAACAACCCCTATACACTTTCCGGGCCACAATAGAATCACCCACGGAAGTATACACCGAATAAGGTTCCCTCAAAGTTTCAGAACTCACACCAAATTTAATAGTCAAAAAAGGAGTCACAAAAGATAAATTTACAACCAGATCAAGTAAAGCATAAGTATCAAAGTTAAAGATTTTCAACATACCCGTGACAACATCTGGAACTTCCTCCACTTCTTAGAGGGCATAGAGATCATAAAACCGGTTGTTCCTTGGAGCACCACCAACCGGAGCCTTTGGCGGCCCTTGACCCCCGGAAGCCACTTGGTCCTTCTTCATATTCCTTGGAACATTTGATACTTTGTGGTCTAAGTCACCACATCTGAAGCAAGCACCCGTGACTTTTGTACATTCAACCAAATGATTACCACCACAATGAGGAATCCGGGGACCAACCCCAATGGGTGCCTTAGGAGGAGGCACCTTAGTAGCAAGTCTCATGTTAGAACCTTGGCCTTGTTTGAAACGGACAAATCCACCACCCTTGACATTGGAGAACCCACTATCAAGTCGGGCCTTTTTTGCCTCGTGCACCTTTCTCTCTTTCAATTTTTCATCCTCGATTTATTTGGCATAAATTGTGAGTCTCGAGATAACCACCTCTTTAATAAGCATAGCCGTTCGGCACTCCTTCACAACCAAATCTGATACACCCGAGATAAATTTGTACATTCTTGCACGGGGATCCGAGACAAGCATAGAAGCATACTTGGAGAGTTTTGTAAACTTGAGGACATAGTCCCTCACCGTCATGCTACCCTGTCAGAGATTGAAAAACTCGGTCATTTTAGCCTCCCTAAGCTCAAGCGGGAAGAACCAATCAAGGAAGGTCATCTTAAACTCCTCCTATCCAACCTTCACATCCATCACCCTCTCAAAGAGCCATTGATTATACCATACTTGCGACACATCCTTGTGTTGGTAAGCTGCTAACTACGTCTTTTCCTCCGAACTTCACCCATAATTGTCAACACTCTAGTGAGTTCATCAACGAACTCTTGCGCATCCTTATCAACCTTAGAACCATAAAATTATGGAGTGTTCATATGAGTGAAGTCTCTCACCCTTGAGGCCGGAGTGCCAAAGTTCACCGGATTCACCAGACAGGCTTGGTTGGCCACAGCCTGTGCCAACATAGAGACTAGATTCGTGAACTCAGCATGGGACACCTGTTCCTCAACCGGAACCCTAGGAGCTTGTTCCTCAACTTTCGGAGCATAACGGGGAAGGGGAGCTCTTCTGGGAGGCATGTTTTGAAAGAGCTATAAAATACCATGAGTTTAGAGAAATCTCATAAGGTTGCAAGGTACGATATAAGAAATAGTGAAATGATATGTTCCTAAAACGTCATAATAGCCTCTCGCTCATAGGTATGGCGCGCATCACACCCATGAACAAGACTCTACATGACGCGGAATGTTGGACTCCGAGGATTATTACAAACCTAGGGCTCTGATACCATCTTTGTCATGACCCGGATAAGGGCCTAGATGTAACATGGGGAAGGAGAACCTGAAAGTCCTCGATCAAGCCATCATAGCATCATTGCACATACATCGGTTTGGAAACGCGGAAGCTAATTACATAACACATAAGCTCTAAGGGAATCGGGGCTTTGGACTCAAGCTATGGGGATGTTTTCGGGAATGGGATAAGCATGGATTCAAATAGCACATAACAATTATCTCTAAGGGAACGGGTAAGTAGGATTTAAGCTAGGGGGCATACCGGGATTATGGGACTTTCCACATAAGCACATAGTCAATCACAACTCCCAACATCAAGTCATAAGCATAATCAATA
>JBCEWC010005277.1:0-25347 GCA_038996855.1 Solanum aculeatissimum | reverse complement strand
AACCAACCAACCGGAGACCTACATCTCCTACCATACAAAGCCTCAAAAGGAGCCATACCGATGCTAGCATGGAAACTTTTGTTGTAAGCAAACTCGATGAGAGGTAGATGATCATCCCAATTTCCCTTAAACTCCATCACACAAGCCCTCAACATATCCTCCAAGGTTTGAATTATTCTTTCAGCTTGCCCATCGGTTTGAGGATGGAATGCGGTGCTCAACTTGACCTTAGTACCAAGTCCCTTATGAAAGGACCTCCAAAACTGAGAAGTAAATTGGGTACCACGATCCGATATGATAGACCTTCGCACACCATGCAATCTCACCAACTCCTGAATGTATACCTTAGCATACTCTTCGGCACTATAGGTAGTGTTGACCGGTAAGAAATGAGCCGACTTAGTCATTCTATCAACCACAACCCATATGGAATCAAATTGTCTCCTAGTACGGGGAAACCCAACCACAAAGTCCATATTTATATCTTCCCACTTCCAAGTAGGAATCTCAATATCTTGTGTCAAGCCACCAGGCCTTTGATGTTCAACCTTCACTTGTTGTCAATTAGGACACTCCGATACAAACTTAGCCACATCCTTTTTCATACCATGACACCAATAAAACTCTTTCAAATCTCAGTGCATTTTGGTAGATCCCGGATGAATAGAATATTGTGAATTGTGAGCCTCTTTCATGATAGTCTCTCGTAAGCCATCAACATCCAGAACACACAAACGATCTTGGTACTGAAACCACCATCTACCCCTTGGGAGAAACCTCAATCTTACCATCGGCAACCAACTTCTTCAACTCCACCAAAAAAGGATCTAGATCTTGCTTAGTCTTAAATTCAACCACCAAAGAAGACTCGGATCCACCTTGCACGAAGATACCACCATTGTCGGATTCAGCTAACCTCACACCCAACCTAGCCAAACGGTGCACATCCTTTGCCATCTCTTTCTTTCCCTCATCCACATGAATTACACTCCCCATAGAAAGTCTACTAAGAGCATTCGCCACAACATTGGCCTTACTAGGATGATAAAGAACACTCATGTCATAATCTTTAAGAACTTCCAACCATCTCCTTTGCCTCAAATTAAGATCCCTTTGGGTGAACACATATTGCAAGCTTTTATGATCGGTGAAGAAATCTACATGAACCCCAAATAAATAATGACACCAAATTTTCAAAGCAAATACCACCGCCGCTAATTCTAGATCATGAGTCGGATAATTTTGTTCATGTACTTTTAATTGACGGGAAGCATAAGTTATCACCTTACAATGTTGCATAAGCAAACAACCCAAACCAATACGTGATGCATCATAATAAATTACAAACCCATCTAAACCATTTGGTAAAGTCAGAATTGGAGCTGATGTAAGTCGATCCTTCAAAGTTTGAAAACTTTTTAACATTCATTGGTCCACATAAACATGGCTTTTCTTTTGAGTCAATTTGGTCAATGGAGACGCTATAGATGAGAACCCTTCAACAAACCTTCTATAATAGCCGACCAAATCAAGGAAACGTCTAACATCCAAAAGAGTGAATGGTCTAGGCCAATCCCTCACCGCTTCGATTTTTTTAGGATCTACCTTGATGCTATCACCGTACACCCCATGACAAACGAAGAAAACATCTCCCAACCAAAACTCACACTTGCTAAATTTGGCATACAATTTCTTTTCTCTCAAAGTTTGGAGAGCCAACCTCAAATGACCCATATGCTCTTGTTCACTACGGGAGTAAATCAAGATATCATCAATAAATACCACCACAAAATTATCAAGAAATGGCTTGAACACCTAATTCATGAGATCTATAAATACCGCCGGAGCATTAGTCAACCCAAAAGACATCACCACAAATTCAAAATGACCATAACGAGTCCAGAAAGCCATATTGGGAATATCACACTCCCTCACTTTGAATTGATGATAACCCGAACGAAGATCTATTTTGGAAAAGTGAGTAGCCCCTTGAAGTTGGTCAAACAAATCTCAATCCTATGCAACGGGTACCTATTCTTAATGGTCACCATGTTCAATTGCCTATAATCAATACACATCAGGAGAGACCCATCCTTTTTCCTCACAAACAATACTGGAGCACCCCAAGGTGAAATGCTTGGTCTAATATACCCTTTCTCTAACAAATCCTTCAATTGGACTTTCAACTCTTTTAACTCCGTCGGAGCTATATGATATAGGGGAATGGAAATGGGTTGAGTATCTGGAAGAATATCTATACCAAAATCCACTTCTCTATCCAGAGGGATACTGGGAAAATCCTCGGGAAACACATCGGGGAACTCTTTTACCACCGAAACAAATTAAAGCCTAGGGGATTCACCTTCCACGTCTCTAACCCAAATAATATGATAGATACACCCTTTTCCAATCATTCTCCAGGCCTTAAGGTAGGAATTTAATGAGTTCATCCATAATTTCCAAGACTTTAATGAGTTCATCAATGAACTCTTGAGCATCCTCATCAGCCTTAGAGCCATAAAATTCCAGAGGGTTCAGACGAGTGAAGTCCCTCACCCTAAGGTCGGAGTGCCAAAGTTCACCGGATTCACCGGACGGGCTTGGTTGGCCATATCCTGTACCAACATAGAGACTACATTCCTGAACTCAGCATGGGACTCCTGTTCCTCAACCGGTGCTTGAGGAGCTTGTTCCTCAACTTTCGGAGCCTGACGAGGAAGGAGAGCACTTCTGGGAGGCATGTTTTGAAAGAGCGACAAAATACCAAAGTTTAGAAAGAGTCATCATAAGATCTCATGGCACAACACAAGGAAGAAACGAAGTGAGACAATTTTAAAATGTCGTCATAGCCTCTTATTCATGGACATGACGCGCTTTACACCCATGAACAAGACTCTAATTAATGTGGCATATTGGACTCCTAGGATCATTACAAACCTAGGGATCTGATACCATCTTTGTCACAACCCGAATAGGGGCCTGGATGTGACATGGAAAAGGAGAACTCGAGATTCCTCGATAAGGAGTTTTGAAAATTTTCAGGTCGTTACATAGATGGGGCATTGAAATTTAACATTCAGCCCCATAGAATTAAGACTATGATTGGTTTAGGTTCTACCATGGTAGAGTAACCAGAGGAAAATATTAATCTTGTTAGGAAGGGGAACCTTCCAAATGTTCATGAAGCCATTTACCTCATGGTTGCTGGCATTCTCCTCACCACCCCTAGCAATAAAGTAGTAGGTTGTGGCAATCATGAAGGTGCATTTACTGGTTAGTCCCGAGGCCCTAGAGTTTTGTTTTGGGCTACCGGGGTTGATAGTGAAGTCCTTGATGGCTAATTGGATTTCAGTGGGATGTTCTACTAACATAGTAGAAAGGTCCCATTGACTGACTTTAAAACTTCAACCACTTTTAGGGTGTATTCTCCTTCCTTGAGGGGGCCCTGGATGTATTATCTAAGGGTCTTAAGATTGGGGATCCAGTTGTCTTCAAAGAAATTAATGTCATTCCTTTTTTTCCTACCCATCTAGTAGCACTATGAATGTCTTCCCAGCCTTGTTGGATGTTCTTCTAGGTTCTAGAGACAACTCTTTTTGGGTCCCCATAAATGGAGTCACTTCTATACTTTCCAGTGAGAATGTTAGCATAGGTTGTATCAGGTTGCTGACTTATTCTCCAGGTTAATCCTAACAATATGTCTTTGTTCTTGATAGCACTTTTCTACAAACCCAGTCCACCCCCACCCCCCGGTGCTTGGGCTACGTGATAGTGTCCTAATTTAACAGGTGACTTTTCTTCTTATCCTCTGAGTCTCCCCAAATAAAGTATCTGGAGATCTTATCAATGGTCGTAGTAACTTTTTCAGGTAGCTTGATGTAACTCATAGCATGGGAGGGGACACTACTAAGGGATGACTTAGCCAGGATCACTCTTCAAGCCATATTAAGGGTCTTTTTCTTCCATTGCTAGCTTTTTCCCATATTATTAATGATGAACTAAAAGTCACTAATGGTGGGTCTTTTATGGAATATGGGGAAGCCAAGGTACTTTCCAAAGGAGGCTTTTTACTCCATGCCCAAAAAGTTGGAATAGGAGTTTAGTATGGGTAGTACAGTTCCTTGAAAAGAAGATGGCTAAGTTGTTAAGATTCACCTTATGATTTGACTGCACTCTAAATTTGTGGAGGATGTTAGCAATTGTGTTGTAGTTGGCTTAGTCTGCTTTCGCAAGGAAAGTGAGGTCATCATCAAAGAAGAGGTGAGAGATCTTAGGGCTTCTAGGGTTGATTTTAATAGGAATCCAAAGTTTCTGTGAGATAACCCCTTCAATAATGAAGAGGTAGGTGACATTGGGTCTCCTTGTCTAATTCCTCTAGAAGGGTAGAACACTTTGGATTTCCTGCCATTCACTAGAACTTCAATGAAGGAGGTTGTGACACAAGACATAATGAGTTTAATCAAGGTGTCAAGAGAGTTAAAGAAGGTAAGGGTGTCTTTAATGATGGACCACTCAAGTCTATCAAAGGCTTTTTCAAGATCTACTTTGAGTATCATGTTGCCTTTTCTTCCTTTCATCTTGCTGAAATGGGAGATGTATTCCTAGATTATGATGGAATTATCAGAGGCTCTTATATTAGATAAGAAACTAGCCTAGGAAGGGACAATGATTTTGGGTAGGAAGGGTTTTATTTTGTTGACAATGATCTTGGTTATCAATTTGTAGATTGTGTTGCAGACACCAATTGGCCTATAGTTCTTGAGGTATTTTGTGTGAGAGTTTTTGTGTATGAGGCACAGGAGGGTAGAGTTGGCCTCTGGTGGCATAGTAAAGGATGCAAAAATAGTTCTATAGAAGTCGGTGGTTTGCTCACCTATGATGTTCCAAAACATTTAATAGAAGAGAGGATGAAGGTCACCAAGACTTGGGGCTTTAAGGAGCCTGAAGGACTTGAGGGCTCTATAGATTTCTATATCTCTAAGAGGAGAGTTGAGGCTTTCAAAGGTATCAGACTCGATGTTGGCATTATTGGTGCCTCCTCTAAGATTGTACTGGGGGCGGATTGTTTTTTAGTTGTGTAAAGGTTATTAAAAAGAGAGAAGTGTATTCGGTGACGTCCTTTTAGTTATCAACGATATTACCACTCTCATCTTTGAGGGACGTAATCTTGTTCCTCCTCCTTCTTGTAATAGTGGAAGCGTGGAAGAAACTAGTATTAACATCCCCTTTACAAAGCCAAGAGATTCTAGATTTGGTGATCCAAAATTCTTTTTTAACAAGTAGGAGATTGTCATACTTGTCTGTTAGCTTTTTTTCCAAGTTGTGGAGGAAGATGCTATGCTGATAGTTGGGGTGACTTCTGAATACCCTCAATTCTATCTAGGGTGTCTCTCATTTTCTTGAAAATATTGTCGAAGAAATTTTTATTCTAGTGGGTGGCTTCCTGGTGGAAGTTGGTGATAGATTGAAAGAGGTTCCTGTCATTCTCAAATGTGATCTGGACTAAGTCTTTGAACATTGGGTGCAGTGGTTCCATCCTAAAAGGTTTAGGATTTAAAGCATGGGTTGTGGAATCCAGATTTACCAAGAGGGGGCAGTGGTCTGATTTGGTGCGGGGAAGGTGGGTTATGGCAGAGTTGGGGTAGCATTTTATCCAGGAGTCATTAGCAACACATCTATATAACCTTTCAAAAATGAGTTGTGTGCGGTTCCTATACCTTTTGTTAGTCCAGGTATATTTGGGTCCTTTAAAACCTAAATCAATCATTCTACACTTTTAGAGGCAATTACAGAAGAGCCTAGCCCTAGTATTATTGATTTTGTTTCCTCCTAACTTTTTAAAAGCATGAATGATCTCATTAAAGTCTCCCCCAATAAGTCGTCCGTCTTTATGTGACTTAGCTAAGTTACACAGCTCATTCTAGAGAATAGTGTGAGTGTGAAAATCTAGACTAGCATAAACAGTAGAGAAAAGCCAAGGTTTAGTATTAAGAATCACCTTAACCATTACATGAATACCCTACAGAGTGATAAGGATATTGTCAAGATTCAATAGGTCCTCTTTCTACATGATAACAATATCCCTAGCAAGACCATTAGTGGGGGATTGAATTTGAGAGTCAAAATGCAGCGACTCGGTTAAGTGTTTGTGGTCAGCCGTTTTGGTCTCCAAAAGTACCAGGATGGCCGTTTTGTGCATTTTCACTAGAGCTTCACAATATCTCCTGAATGTGATGCTACTATCACCCCTTGTGTTTCATATTATCAGATCCATCATTGGTACACATTGGTGAGGCTGTTGAATCTCCTTTCCCTTCTTTGATTGGGGTGATTTCACAGGGTTCAATGCTACTACCAATGGTGAGTTCCCTTTCTTTCTTCTCAGATTGAGCTACCAGACAGTTAGATGGTTTGGGCATTGCATCAGGATGAGCGAGTTGATCCACTCTTCAAATTCCTTGATGAACAGTTTCTCCAAGGTGTAGACCTCTAGACACCGCTCTTCAAAGCTTGCTAAGATTTCCTCCAACTTCTCTGTTGTTTTGTCTTAGCAACTCTAAGGTTGAGAGTCCTAGTCCTTGGCTTGGTTTTTGATCATTCCTTCTCCCTGAGTGTGTTGTTGGTTGTTCTTCATGAATAGTATGAACCTCAAACTTTGGATTTCTGGGAGATAAGGGAATAGTGGAAATAAGGAGAAACTTTGAAATGTTTTTCCCATCATTATTCCCAGTTCTTGAGTCTGCATTGTATTGGTATTCCACAGCATTTGTGTCTTTTTCAGAGTTTTTGCCCATACTTGCATGCCCAGCCTTTCGATGGAATGGTCCAGTCCTTCTTTCACAATTTGGGCCAGCTATGTAGGGTCCTAGACTAGGACTATCACTGGCCTTCCATCCACTATAGTGTTGAAAGTCAATTGTTTGTCTCTCAATCCCATTTCCAACCATGATGTTGGTCGGTGGGATGGTGGTAGTGGAGTTGAGGCTAGGCCAAATTTTCCTTACGCATATACATGGTCAGGCACACGAGCCATGAGGGTTCGCACGGACTATAAGGTGGTCCGTGGAACCTTCCTTGGCTCTTGGCCTCGACACAAATCTTTGGCACCTCACTGGAACTCCACATGGCGAGGCTCACAAGCCGTGAGGACTCACACAGACCGTGATTTGGTCCGTGGAGCCTTACTTGGCTCAAAGTCTTGAGCCGGTATCTTTACTGCTCACCGGAACTTCACACGGACCAGGTTCACAGGTCCTGAGCCTTCTCATGGACCGTGAGGCAGTTCCTTAGCCTACAATTTACTTCCCTTTTCCAATGTGCTTCCCTGCATAGGCAGTCCCACTGTGAAGGCCATAACTTTCATATCCAAACTCTGAATTGAGTGAAACTAAGAGCATTGGGGAGTTAACTCAATGAGCTTCAATTTGATAGGTCGTGGACTACACCTTTCATCCTTTACTAAGAGATGTGGTCATTTAAAGTCATTACTTCCACAAGATAGCAAGCAAAAGTTAGCCAATACGATTTCTTCCAAGACGGTCATGTAAGAGAGACTCGAGAAACTCATAAGCTAACAAGGACAAACTCAAATCAGCCCTCGACCAGTAACATAAGATTCGAAAATTTTCGAATTGTTACATCATCTCCCCCTTGGGAACATTCATCCTCGAATGGCTAGAACAAGGCTTGAAAGACCTGAATTGACAAGAAATATTTCAAACATAAAACACAATGCACCATTCATTTCAAAAGTCATTTAAAACTCATGTCAAAACATCATTCAAACCATTTTCATGCACATGCATGTATACAATGTTATGAGACTCAAAAAGATAAAGAATTAGGAACATTCGGAAAGAAAGATAGAACCTAGTACCTTAGACTTGAGTAGATTGGAAAACATATGGGTCGCTCCATCATGTCCGACTCCGCCTCCCACGTAGCAATCTCCACATGTTGGTTCCTCCAAAGCACTTTAACCGAAGCTACCTTCTTGTTGAGAAGCCTTTTCACTTGCCTACCCAAGATTTTAACTAATACCTCTTCATAAGTCAAATTCTCCTCAACCGTAATGTCCTCTAAAGGTACAATGGTCTTAGGGTCACCAACCAACTTCCTCAACATGGAGACATGGAACACCGGGTGAATAAAGCTCATATCTGAAGGCAACTCCACCCTATAAGCTATACTACCAACCCATTCAACGATCTCATATGGCCCGACATACCTAGGGCACAACTTGTCCTTTTTCCCAAAATGCATGATGCCCTTCATAGGTGATACTTTTACATAAACTCAATCACCTACATGAAATTTGAGGTTTCTTCTCCTAACATCTGAATAGGACTTTTGGTGACTTTAAGCTGTCCTCAACCTCTAACTAATCAACTTCACCTTCTCTATAGCTTCCACAACCAAGTTCGGACCTAACAATGTCATCTCACCTAACTCAAACCATCCCACCAGGGACTTACACCTCCGACCATACAAAGTTTCAAAGGGAGCATGATAATACTAGCATGGAAACTGTTGTTGTAGGCAAACTCGATAAGCGGTAGATGATCATCCCAATTTCCCTTGAACTCCAACACATAAGCCTTTAGCATATCCTCCAATGTTTGAATTGTCCTCTCAGCTTGTCCATTGGTTTGGGGATGGAAAGTGGTGCTCAATTTAATCTTAGTGCCAAGTCTCCTTTGTAACGATCTCCAAAATTGGGAAGTAAATTGGGTACCACGATCCGATATAATAGACCTCGATACACCATGCAACTTTACCACCTCCCAAATATACAATCTAGCATAATCTTCGGCATTATAGGTAGCTTTGACTGGTAAAAAGTGAGCCGACTTGGTCATTCAGTCAACAACCACCCAAATAGAATCAAACTATTTACGAGTATGGGGTAACCAAACTACAAAGTCCATATTCACATCTTCCCACTTCCAAGTAGGAATCTCAATGTCTTGGGCCAAACCACTGTGCCTTTAATGTTCAACCTTCACTTGTTGGCAATTTGGGCATTCCGATACAAATTTGGCTATGTCCTTCTTCATGTCATGCCACCAATAAACTCCCTTCAAGTCCCGATGTATCTTAGTGGATCCCGGGTGAATAGAGTATTGGGAATTATGATCTTCACTCATGATGACCTCCCTTAGGCCGTTGACATTATGGACACACAATCGATCTTGATACCGTAGCACACCATCTCCCCCTTGGGAGAACACCTCTATCTTCTTTTCAGCAACTCACTTCTTTAACTCAACCAATGAAGGATCTAAGTCTTGTTTTGCTTTTATATCAACAATCATAGAAGATCCAAACCCGCTTTGAACAAGAATACCGCCATCATTGGAGTTGGCCAATCTAACACCCAACCTAGACAAACGGTGCACATCCCTTACCATTTCCTTCTTCTCTTCTTCAATGTGTGACACACTTCCCATGGATAGACTACTAAGGCATCCACTACGACATTCGCCTTGCCTGGATGATATAGAACACTCATGTCATAATCTTGAGTAGTTCCAACCATCTCCTTTGCCTCAAGTTAAGATCCCTCTTGGTGTACACATATTTCAAACTCTTGTGATCGGTGAAAACATCCACATGAACTCCATATATATAATGTCTCCAAATCTTTAGAGCAAACACCACCGTCGTTAACTCAAGATAATGGGTTGGATAATTTTTCTAATGAACCTTCAATTACCGAGATGCATAAGTTATCACCTTACCCTATTGTATGAGGACACATCTCAACCCAATCTGTGACGCGTAACAATATACCACAAATCCATCTAGTCCATTTGGTAGAGTCAAAACAGGAGCCAATTAAGTCGATCCTTCGAGATCTGAAAGCTCTTCTCATACTCATTCGACCACACAAACTTAGACTTATTTTGAGTTAACTTAGTCAATGGGGACGCAATAGAAGAGAATCCCTCAATGAACCTCCAATAATAACTGGCTAACCCAAGGAAACTTCTAATATCAGAAAGGGTCAACGATCTAGGCTATTTCTTCACGGCTTCGATCTTCTTGGGATTAACTTTAATACCATCGCCGGATACCATATGACCAAAAAAAGCAACTTCCCCTAACCAAAACTCACACTTCCTAAACTTGGCATACAACTGCTTCTCCCTCAAGGTTTGAAGTACCAATCTCAAGCGGTCCATATGCTCCCGCTCATTCCGGGAGTAAATCAAGATATCATCGATAAAGATGACCACAAAGCTATCAAGGAATGGCTTGAACACCCAATTCATGAGATCCATAAACACCGTTGGGGTATTGTTCAAGCCAAAAGACATCACCATAAATTCAAAGTTCCCACGATGATTCCGGAAAGCTATTTTGAAAATACCACACTCCCTTACCTTCAACGGATGGTAACCCAAACGAAGATCTATCTTTGAAAAATGAGTTGTTCCTTCAAGTTGATCAAACAAGTCATCAATTCTACGCAACGGGTACTTATTCTTAATGGTCACCTTGTTCAATTACCAATAATCAATGTACATTCGGAGAGACCCATCCTTCTTCCTTACAAACAACATGAGAGCACCCCAAGGTGAAATACTTGGCCTGATATAGCCTTTCTCCAACAAGTCCTTCAACTGATCCTTTAACTTCTTTAGTTTGGTTGGAGCCATATGGTAAGGAGGAATGGAAATAGGTTGAGTATCCAGAAGGAGATCTATGCCAAAATCCACTTCCCTATCAGGAGGAATACCTGGCAAGTCCTCAGGAAATATATTGGGAAACTCATTAACCACCAAAACTGATTCAAGAGAAGGCGACTCAATCTCCACATCTCTAACCCTCACAATATGATAGATGCACCCTTTACAAATCATTCTACGGGCTTTGAAGTAGGAAATAAACCGACCTTTAACCACGGAATCACTAACCTTCCATTCCAAAAGAGGTTCATTAAGAATCTAGAATCTGACTTGTCTAGTCCTACAATTTATTGAGGCATATGATGCATGCAACCAATCCATCCCAAGAATAACATTAAAATTATACATCGCAAGCTCTAGTAGGTCACCGGGAAAGACGTTATGCAAAACCAAAATGGTATAACCCTGATACACCCTCCGGGAAATAATAGACTCATCCACCAGAGTATAAACTAAACACGGTTCCCTCAAAGTTTTAGGACTCAAACCAAATTTAACAGCCAAAAAAGGAGTCATAAAAGATAAATTTGCACCTGGATCAAGTAAATCATAAGCATCAAAATCAAAGACTTTTAACATACCAGTCACCACATCTGGAGCTTCATCCACTTCCTGTCGGGCATGAAGAGCATAGAACATGTTGTTTCTGGGAGCCCCACCAATTTGAACTTTCAGCTGCCCCTGACCACCTGGAGCCACTTGATCCCTCTTTGTGCTCTTTGGATAGTAGACAATCTTGTGGTTCATACTTCCATACCTGAAGCAAGCACCCAAAACCTTACTACATTCACCCAAATGGCTTCTCCCACACTGGCCACAATGGGGAGCTCGTGGTACACCTCTAACTTGTGCCTTAGGAGGAGGCACCCTAGAGTTGGAAAACTTCGTATTCGAACCCTGGCCTTGTTGGAATCGATCTCTTCTACCACTACTACTGGAGCTAGAGAACCCACCATCAAATCGGGCCCTCTTGGAGTCATTCATCCTTCTCTCCTTAAGTTTTTCCCCCTCAATCTGTTCAGCATAAGTCATGAGCCTAGAGATATCCATTTCCCAAATGAGCATGGTGGTGCGACATTCTTTCACGACCAAGTCAGAGACCTCAGAAATAAACGTGTTCATCCTTGCACGAGGATCAGCTACTAACATGGGAGAATACTTTGAGAGCTTAGTGAACTTGAGAGAATAGTACCTCACAGACATGTTACCTTGCTTGAGGTTGATAAACTCAATCATCTTGGCCTCCCAAAGTTCAAAAAGGAAGAAATAGTCCAGAAAAGCAAACTTGAATTCCTCCCAATCATCCTTAGAATCTGCAAACCTCTCAACCAACCACTGATTATACCACACCTGGGCTATATCCTTCAACTGATACGCAACCAATTCAACCTTCTTCTCAGAACTGACACCCATAATAGCCAACACTTTCATAAGTTTATCAATAAATTCTTGGGCATCTTCATCTGCCTTCGAACCAAGGAACTCCAAAGGATTCATCTGGGTGAAATCTCTAACCATAGACGTCAGAGTTCCACCATTTATGGGGTTAGTTGGCCGGGCTTGATTAGCCACCACTTGGGCCAACATAGCAATAACATTTGGAAACTCAGCATGAGTTACATGCTCCTCCACAGGCTCTCAAGGGGCTTGTTCCCTTAACATTGAGGCCTGTCTAGGGAGTGGAACTCTTCGGGGAGAAATCTTCTGGAAAAAAAGGGCAAGAACACCAACATTTCAGGAAATCTTACAAAATAGCTCACGGCATGACATAAGGTAAAATGAAGCGAGAAAATTCCTAAAACATCGTCATAGCCTCTCATTCATAGATATGGCTCATATCGCACCCATGAATGAGACTCTAATTGACATAGCATATTGGATTCCGAGGATCACTTATAAACCTAAGGCTTTGATACCATCTTTGTCATGACTCGAGAGTAGGGCCTAGATGTGACATGGAAAAAGAGAATCCAAGAGTCCTCAATCAATCCATCTTAGCAACATCACACACATTATCGGTTCGAAAGCGCGTAACATAATAAACAGCACATAAGTCTAAGAGATTTCGGGGCTTTGGACTCAAGCTATGGGGATGTTGCCGGGAATGGGATAAGCATGAATTACATAACACATAGCAATTACGTTCTAAGGGGCGGGTAAGTATGACTCAAGCTATGGGGACAAGAAGGGTTAGGGACTTTTCGCATAATCACATTCGCATCCAATAAATTATAGTAGCATAGGCGGAAGCATAACCAAAACATAAATAACCATAGAACAACGTAGATAATCATAGCATCTCAAATGAACACATAATATGGCGTATAATAGAATCTGACAAGTAATTAATAATGCCTTTGCAAGAGTAAGACGGGGGCCTCGACACAACCCTGGCTCACCCTCAAGTCACAAGATAAGTAAAATGAAATAAAGAATAAGATAGAGGAAGGTGGGTATTGCCCTTGGAGTATAGGGCTCACCACTATCAATAAGTCAAAGATCTCAACTAGGCGTCCAACGATAGATGAATTTCATCTCCAGTCCCTACATGGTTAGATCATGTAGACAAAGAGTATGGATTAGTACATATAATGCACTAAGTATGTGGGCATTCCATGCATATGAACATGAACCTAATGAACAAGCTAGATGACAAGGGCACACATACGCATAGAAAGAGTGTATATATACAAGGAGGGAATATCATAGTAATATGCCATGAAGTGTCATGATGCATGAATGCAAACCTACATATCATAGCAGGGATGTGACCTCAATCGATAATAGAAGAGACCAAGCGAGCTACTACTTAGAATTGGACTACTTCCCAGGTAGATCCCAGGTCAACCCTTAAAAAAGGGAATACAAGTCAATCCCATCTAAGGAGATAATACATGTTGGCACATGATTTGACGGAAAGGAGCATGGACCCTTAGAGATAGTCCACCCCGACTTCAATCCCTCGGTACTAAGTCTCATCCCATGAGAATACATATACATATACGAGCTTCAAAATGGAGGTCCAATACTTCAAATCCATACAATGCAAAGTTAGGCTAAAAAGCCAAATCGTAGTTCAAATCTTTCCATAATTGGCTTAAAGGCCAAACAAGAGGTTCAAAAATCATATCCATAGATTAATGCATAGGAGTAGCTCATTCTAACATAAAAATATGGTGTAAACATCCAAAATGCTCATAAGCCATATCAAGACAAGATGTGATCACATTCTAGTCAATTCCCATGTCATATCAAAATCAAGTCAAGTCATATCAAGAGTTTCATCAAATCAAGCCTTTCATGTATGCATATGTCATGAATGATGAGATGAATGCATGGAAAATAGATATTAAATCTTAATTTAATAATACGATCTGAAATTCAATTGAAAACCACAAATATATCCCAATTTAAATCACAATTTGAATTGCCCAGACCTAAACAATCTTTCAAGGGACCATGCATATTCAAATCATTATAATTACAATGTAAAACATGATAATTAAATTTAAATCAACTTAATATCAACATTAAAGTACATCCCACAACTCAATTGAATTAAATCATTCATAAATTAAAAGACCCAATTTCAAAGAAAGCAAAATTCATCAAAATTAAAGAAGAGAATTTTGGGTCTTCATGGTTGAAAGGAGAACCATGAATCAATCCCACATACCTTGATTAAATCAATAAGAACAAGAAGAATTTGAAGAAAAATTAAATTCCCCCCTTGATTCTCAAGCTAGTCTTCAATGGAGGTTGAGAGTAATTTGAGACAAATTGAAGAGATTAGATGAATTTCAATTGAATAAGAGAAAATAAAGATTAATCAAGGGTTTAGCAGAGTATAAAAATGCTAAAATAACCCTAGGATTAGTTAAAAATTACAATTAAACCATTAATGAAATGAGAAAGAAAATTGAATACTATTACTGATGAAACACACTACACGGATTGTGTAGTGACTCACGGTCCGTGAGCCTTGTCGTGAGGCATCGCTTGATGACGAGCTTTAATTTGGAAATGGATAGGAAAATTTGAAACGTCTCCCATACGGTCAACTACATGGACCGTAAGAGGTCACACGGTCCGTGGGACCCTTTCGTGAAGTCACACTTGGAACAGCTTTGCCCACGAAAATTCCATACTTAGCAAAATTCTCATTACGCATACACATGGTCAGGCACACGAGCCATGAGACTTTACATGGACCGTAAGCTGGTCTGTGGAGCCTTCCTTGGCTCCCGGCCATGGCACAAATCTTTGGCAGCTCACTGGAACTCCACACGGCGAGGCTCACGAGCCGTGAAGACTCACACAGACTGTGAGCTGGTCTGTGGAGCCTTACTTGGCTCGAAGTCTTGAGCCAGTATCTTGACTACTCACTGGAACTTCACATGGACCAGGTTCACGGGTCTTGAGCCTCCTCACTGACCATGACGCAGTTCCTTAACCTACAATTTACTTCCCTTTTCCAGTGTGCTTCCCTGCATAGGCAGTCCCACTGTGAAGGCCATAACTTTCACATCCAAATTTTGAATTAAGTGAAATCAAGTGTGTTTGGGAGATAACTCAATGAGCTTCATTTTGATAGGTTGTGGCCCATACCGTTCATCTCGTACCAAGAGATGCGGCTATGTAAAGTCCGTATCCATAAGATGTCAAGTAAAACTTAGCCAATATGATTTCTTCCAAGAAGGTCATGTAAGAGAGACTCAAAAAAACTCATAAGCTAACTAACACAGACTCAAATCATCCCTCGCCTAGTAACACAAGATTCGGAAATTTTTGGGTTGTTACACCTTCTCTCTGATTGAAGATTATGCAAGGATCTTGTGATGTGACTTCCACATTCATATTATCAGGATTAGAGTTATGACTATTTTCTCCAGAGTAGTAAACGCTTTGCATCAGAGAAAATAGAGTAGCATCAGTGGAGTTAGGGACTTCCTGGGCAGGAAAGGCTTTATGAGATGGGGGTCCCATAGGATTTCTTTTGGTGGGATCAGGAAGGTAATTAAGAGGCTTCAGATCCCTCTTGGACAAGTTGAGGATTTGAATTAATGAGAGTAGATATGGGGTTTGATGGAGTATTAAATTAGGTAGTTAGATGATGTGTAGCCCCACACACTTGGTTGACCTTTTCATCACAGGTGGGCGCATGTCCATCCCTGTCCCGACCTTTGTTTCAGATCCTTGGGCAATCTTGTTTGGGGTTTACACATAGCATCTAGTTGACATATAAGGGTGTTGGGATTTGGGTAGGGTATGAAGTTTTTGATGGGCCTCTTCATACTGGGCCTTGGACGTGGATTGCGAAGCTTCGACCAGGGTGTGGGGATTTTTGGCTCCCATTGGTAGCTTGCCTTGACTAGTGTTATTGGCATATTTTCTAGGATTTTTCTTCTTGAGGAAACAAACGACTTCCTAGGGGTCCTCCATTGAATTGGGTAGGCTAGTCGGGGTGGCTTGGGGGTCTGTAGAAGAGTTTTTGGGGCTTGATGGGCATTTTGCAGCAGTGTGGCCTAGGTATCCACAACTAACACATAAAATCTCTTCTCCCTCATAGACTACTTTTTGCTTATAGTTCCCAATTGTGACCTCGCTCTTGACGGATGATTCGAGAGGAACTTGTACAAAAATACGGGCATATCGTTCTCTTTGATTCGTTAAGGTGCAAGCGTCAATCCTTAGGAGAAGACCTAGTTTTTACCCCACTTTCTCAAGAATTCATCGACCATAGAATTTTGTTGGGAGTTAGGGTAGACTAGCCCATATGGTAGTATGTGTAATGGTTTCCGTTGTGGGATGAAATTAGGTTCCTATTTTCTGACAGACACAAAATTCCCGACTATAAACCATGGGCCTTCATGAAGTGCGTTTTTGGTGTTTGCCTCGGAACTAAGTTTGACTATGTGATAGTCATTTCCCAGATCGATTAGGGTAAGAGTCTTCGTTGGCTTCCAAGCATCTGTTAGTTTGTTTTTCAGATAGGGGTATGAACGTCTCCTTCCAAACACTTTGATTATCACGGAGAAGCGTCATAGGAGGTATATGCGTTGCTATTCCTCAGTTGTAAGCAGAATGGAATCCTTTTTCCTATCAGGTTAGATTGTGTTTGTGATGGTTGATGCTAAGT
This sequence comes from Solanum aculeatissimum, assembly GCA_038996855.1. Taxonomy (NCBI): domain Eukaryota; kingdom Viridiplantae; phylum Streptophyta; class Magnoliopsida; order Solanales; family Solanaceae; genus Solanum; species Solanum aculeatissimum. Next base: position 8,517 of record JBCEWC010005277.1, on the reverse strand, counting down.
CCGTGTAGGTTTATTAGAACCCACTGTGGATTTCCATAAGAACATCTTTGAAGGAGAGTCCCGTATGGACTTTTCCGTTTATGGTGTCTAGTGGTTCTGGTAGGTCAGGCGGTCTTGTAGTATGTCGGGACGTTGTTCTTCCACAAGTTTCTTTGAGAGAATTGTCTCTCGTAGTTATTTGTTTTAGTTTTTTTCATGTTACTATTGTAGTAATTATAGACTTTTTCATATATGTATGTACCATTTTAAATTACTGTGATTTAGTTCTTCTTGCAATCTTATATTTTTATGAATATTAGTTTTTCACATTCTCTAATTTATGTAACAGGTCTCTACTTTATGCAACGGGACTTGGTCTTATGATTAAAAATCATTAAACCGGGAGTACTGCACCTCAGCTAATTTTCAATATGATGTATTGTTATTTGTAAAACTTAACTCCTTAGCAAATACCATCAAACAATAAATATGTAATAAATTTATCTTCTCAATGCTACATATTTGTAATTCAACTTCTATAGTATTCAATTTTGACATTTATTCAAATAAAATACTCAAATTATTCTTTACGTTGGGCCCGTGCTGAGACGGGCCATACACCTAGTAGTAAAACATTTTGTTTTGGCAGAGAACAAAAAGTATGAAGACTCCTAAAATAATACATCATAAAACAGAAGTACTTTTTTTGTATAAATGATTCATCAACAAAAGAGAACCCCCTAAGACAATACATAGTAGAAACAAAAAACTTACTAAATTAAGCATACAATCAATAGTGAAATATTTTTTTATATAAGCGAAGATATAAAAAAAATTAGTTCAAATTTCAGGAACCTAGAAAGATGATGAAAATAATTATCTTCAAAGAGTAGAGTAAAGAAAAGCGAGAAAAGGAAGAGGAAGATGCAGTCTTCCATACTTGTGAAATGAAAGAGGAAAAAGAAGAAGAGAAGAGTGAAAATTTTATAGAAGAAAAGAGAGAATGTAAAGAAACAGAGATGAGGAAGACCTAAGACTGGAACGGGTTAGATAATTTTGGGAGGTAACTAGAATTTTTTATCTTTAAAATTTTTATCCTTAATTTTTAAATATTCTAATTCAATCCTGATTAAAAATATTATAACTAAGAACAAAATGAAAATTCCTTTTTATTCATTCAACTATCATGCGTCCCTTTTAACCCTTTTTTTCTTCCTTTCTTTCTTAAAATTTGGCTTAGCATAAATTTTTTTTAACAAAACTTCTAAAATTTATAATCTAAGATAAGTTATAGCTATTTATTTGCTTTTAAATTATTTTAATTAATAAAATAAATATTTTAAAAAAAACTATTACTACAACAACAACAACATATCCAGTGGAATCCCACAAGTGGGTCTGGGGAGGGTAGAATGTATGCAGACTTTACCACTACCTCATAGAGATAGAGAGGTTGTTTCTTGAAAATCTCATCTAAAAGAATCGAGCCCCATAAGCAGAAGGTACTATATATGAAGAAAAAGGAAGAAAGAAAAAAAAGAACAAAAAGAACAAAAAGAAAAATGACTAATAATGAAAAGCAAGTGAAAGTATGTAAATATGATAAAAGTAAACAACTAGAAAATGAATATTGACAACATAGGATATAGAGGCATGAATACTACTACTAACCTACTATATCACAAGGTCATACCTCGACCTACTCCTATTAGCCTATTATCCTTCTACCCTAATGCGCGACCTTCACTCCTTTCTATCTAAGGTCATGTCCTCGGTGAGATTAAGTTTCACCATATCTTTTCTGATTACCTCCCCCCGATACTTTTTTGATATACCTCTACCCCTCCATGTAACCCCTAAATCCAATATTTCGTATCTCCTAACAGCAGCCTCAGTATTCCTTCTCTACACTTGTCCAAACCATCGCAGTCTCGCTTCCCTCATCTTGTCGCACACAAGGGTCACCTCTAACTTCTCCCGGATGGTCTCATTCCTAATTATTTCACTTCTAGTATGTCCACACATCCATCTCAGTATCCTTATCTCTGCAACCTGCATCTTCTGAACATGTGATTTTTAATTAGCCAGCAGTCCACCCCATATAGTAGTGATGGTCTGACCATCATTCTATAAAACTTGTCTTTAAGTTTAGGTGGTATATTTTTATAAAACAACACTCCAGAGGTAAGCCTCCATTTCATCCATGTTGCCCTATTACGATGTGTGACATCATCATCGATATCACCACTACTCTAGATAATGGACCCAAGATACTTAAGACTTTCTCTCCTTGGAATAGGTTAAGTGGCAAGCGTCACTTCAATGGCAGCTTCATCTCTTACAACGCTAAATTTACACTCCAAGTACTATGTTTTATTTTTACTCAATTTGAAACCTTTGGATTCTAAAGTACATCTCCAAACCTCCATTCTATAATTAACTTTAGCCCAAGTCTCATTAATCAGTACTATGTCATCTACAAATAGCATACACCATGGCACCCCCTCCTGGATAGACCGTATGAGCTCATTCATTACTAAGGCAAAAATAAAATGCCTCAACACAGATCCTTGATAAAGTCCCATCTCAATAGGAAAATACTCTGATCTTCTCCGATAGTTCTTACATGAGTTTTGGATCCATCATACATGTCCTTTATCACCCTGATATACACCATTGAAACACCTTTCACCTCTAGACATCTCCACAGCACATCCCTCGGAACTTTGTCATAGGCCTTCTCAAGGTCAATGAACACCATGCGAAGGTCCCTCCTTTTCTCCCTATATTTATCAAATAATCCCCAAACAAGATGGATTACTTTAGTAGTCGACCATCCTAGCATAGATCCAAACTGATTCTCTAAAATAGACACTCCTTTCCTCACCCTCATCTCCACCACTCTCTCCCTAACCTTCATAGTGTGGCTTAACAACTTGATACCCTTGTAATTATTACAGTTTTGAATATCATCCTTGTTTTTGTATAATGGAACCATTTTACTCTTTATCCATTCATCGGGCATCTTAGCGGTCTTCATAATAGCATTAAACAACCTAGTCAACCACCCTATACTATTTTTTACCACGCTCTTCCAAAACTCCACTGGGATCTCATCAGGTCTGATTGCTCTTCCTCTGTTCATCCTACTAATAGCACGTCTAACTTTCTCAGCTCTGAAACACCCACAATAATCAAAATATCGATGACTATCAGAGTGTGCCAAATCACCCAACACAATATCTTTGTCCCTTTTTTCATTTAACAGTTTATGAAAGTAAGTCTGCCACCTTAGCTTAATAGAAGTCTCAGCCACCAACACCTCACCCTCCTCATCCTTAATGTACTTCACTTGTTCCAAGTCACGAGATTTTCTCTCTCTCTCCTTTGCAAGCCTATACAATCTCTTATCCTCGCTTTTTCACCTAACTCAACATACAAACGCTCAAACATTGTTGTCTTAGCACTCGTCACTACCTTCTTCGCTTCTGTCTTCACCATCATATAAATATCCTTAAGCCTTCTTTTTCATCCGCATCCCTAAATTCCAACCACTTCGTATAGGCAATCTTTTTAGCTTTCACTTCACCTACAACCTCTCCACTCCACCACCAATCACCTTGACGCCTACCAAAGGTCCCTCTCGAAACCCCCAGAACCTCGGTGGCTACCCTTCTAATGTAACTAGTTATGGTATCCCACATAGTGTTCACATCTCCGCTATTACTCCAAGCCCCCAAGTTACTCAACATATCACCTATCTCCCGAGAAAGAGCAGGAGTCAGGCCACCCCATCTAATCCTTGATTGGGCATAAATGACCTTCTTTTTTCTTACCCCTCATAATCTTTAATTCCATTAATAAAAGCCTATGTTAAGTGAAAATGTTCTCACTCGGAATTACCTTTCAATTCTTACAAAGGCTTCTATCACCCTTTCGGAGGAGTAAGTAGTCAATTTGTGTCTTAGCTACCGTACTACAAAAGGTAACCAAGTGATTTTCTTTCTTCGAAAAATATAAGTTATCAATAACCAACTCGAAGGCTTTAGCAAAGTCCAAGAGAGATGTCCCTCCTCCATTCCTCTATCCAAAACCAAAGCCTCCATGGACATCATCAAAACCAATAGAAGTAGCAACAATATGCCTATTAAAATCTCCTTCGATGAAGATCTTTTCGGTGGCCGGTATACCACTCATAACCTCATCCAAGTCTTCCTAAAATAGATTTTTGACTTCCTCATCTAGGCCTACTTGGGGTGCTTAGGCACTAACTATATTCACAATATGACTACCAACTACAAGTTTAATAGACATCATCCTACCATTAAACCTCTTAACCTCCACCACATACTTCCTAAGGTCTTCATCTACTAGGATACCTACTCCTTTCTATCCCTAGAGACACCCGAGTACCATAATTTAAACATGGCTTCGAGCTTTGTTACCTGTCCATCTAGTCTCTTAAATACACGCTATATTAATTTATCTCCTCTTAAGACTCTCACTAACTCTATGGACTTCTCTGTAAGTGATCCTATGTTCTACGTCCTTACTCTCAACCTAAGTAAGCTTGTTGCCTTCTTACTACTACTACCCCTAACCTCCGTCCCCAACCGACGACATGACCCTAGTCCACCATCAGATCCCAATGCCACTAAACTATACTAAGAACTATTAACTCAACAAACTATAAACCATAAAGAATAAACAATCTCACAAAATAACAACGCAACAATACAAAACAGTTAAATCCAAATTATAATTTACAATAATCCTATAAAATACAAAAAAGTCACAATGAAAAACAATAATCCTATAAATTCTAGCAACAACTCACAATACCAAGATGCAAAGATTAAGAGAAACAATCACAATATGTAGAAAGTAAGAAGTGTAGTAAGAAATGAAGTATATTCAAAATAATGTAACAAAAGAAATATTGCAAATGTTCTAAAATGGATGTCCAAACAAATAAATATCTTTCTTATCCACATAATATATTTTGTGAAAACTTACATAGACTCATAATATACACTATGTGGAAGATGTATTTACACTAATCTTAATATATGTTGTAACCTAATCATCCATGTATTATACTTGGGTCCAAGGTGTAGACATGGCAAAGTGATAACCATAAATGACCATGTATATACAAGTATAACTACCCCCTTTCTTCTAACAAAATAGAAAGAGTGAAAAGAAGAACAAAGTGAGAATAAGAAATACTACATTTTCTCTTTTATTTTCCTTCTTAGTTTTAATATATTCTCATCATTTCACAACATGTTATCAGCATGAGGCTCCAACCGAATAAGTTAAGCTTCTATCTCAGTACATATACAATCTTCTTCTAGCTATTTTTATATCTTATAATATATATATTATAATAATGTCACCTTACTTTATTTCTTGAACAACTTATGATACTACTTAAATTTTCATTTAAACATTCTATATTGTTATAACTAGTAGGACCATTGTTTAATATACATCTATATTCTAATACTCACTTTATTTTGAGTTGATCAATGATTAATTAAATAATATATTAATTGATAACCAACTTGTTTTTATATCTTAAGGATCTACTTAAAGTTGTTTGCATCAAAGAATGTTTTACTAACAAGTCATCCTTGACTCATTCTTTTTAAGTTTTCATCATATCTAACTTATCAAAACTTGAATTTGTGGCACTTGATATTACCGGAAAAAATTATTCATCATGGATTCCTGACGCTGAAATTCACCTTGACGCTAAAGGTCTTGGAGACACTATTAAACAAGGAAATAAAATATCAAGTCAAGATAAAGTAAAAGCTCTGATTTTTCTTCGCCATCACCTTCATGAAAGATTAAAAACTGAATATTTAACTGTGAAAGATCCACTTGAATTATGGATTGATTTAAAAGATCAATATGACCACCTAAAACTTATTGTATTACCAAAAGCTCACTATGAATGGATACATCTTCGATTTCAAGATATTAAATCTGTAACAGAATATAATTCTGTTATTCTCAAAATAAGCTCAATATTAAAATTATGTAGAGATACTATCACTGATGATGATTTACTTGAGAAAACTCTCTCTACCTTTCACGCTTAAAATGTGTTGCTTCAACAACAATATCGTGAAAAGGGATTCAAGAAATACACTGAATTAATTATATGCCTACTTGTGGCTGAGCAAAATAATACTTTGCTAATGAGAAATCATAAAGCCCGCCCTACTGGGTCTGCTCCATTCCCTAAAGCAAATATTGTAGCAAGGTCTCACCAGTATAAAATAAGATAAGATAATTATCGTGGTTGTGGTCGCGGTCATGGTCGTGGACACAGGCAAGGGCATAGTGACAGACGAAATAATTATCGTCATCATGGTGAAAATAAATATGAGAATAATAGAGCTTCTCAAAATAATACTTTCAAGGGAAGAATCAATATTTTTCATCGATGTGGCATGAAAGGACATTGGGCACATGATTGTTGTACGCCTGATCATTTTGTCAAGCTTTATGAAGCCTCCCTCAAAAGAAAAGAAAATAATGTGGAGGCTCACTTGACCTTTCATAACGATGATAGTAAAGCTACTCCCTCAAATAAATATGATGATATTGAGATAAATCTTGCTTATAAAGATGATGATGACTTCAAGGATTTCTCAAATAACACTCATTTGAGAGTTGAAGACTTCTATGAGAATATTGACTAAAGAACCATCATCTAGTTGGAAAATAAAATTCATAAGAATGGTTTTTTTTTGTGGTAGCACTAATATCCCCTATCCTCTGAATTGTAATGGCAAGTCAAGTGCATATACAACTATATTGTAATGATGCATGTTAGTTATTAATATAATTTTTCTATTTCCTCAAAAAAAAAAAATAACTATGGTGTTCTTCTTAAATGCTAAAGCATTATATCTTTCCTAGTATTTATAGTTTGTCAAGTTAGTTTTTAATATCCTTATAATGTTCTTTTTTATCTTTATGAAGAGTACGAAAATCTCTCAATTATCAATAGGATCCAAAATAAGTTTTGAAGATATGTGTCTTATAGATAGTGCTACAACACATACTATTTTAAGAGATAAGAAATATTTCTCTTATTTGATTATGAAAGAAGCTAATGCTAATACAATTTTTGGCAGCACAAAATTAATTAAAGGCTCCGAAAAAGCTAATTTAATTCTTACCAGAGGAACAAATATAACAATTGATTAAGCATTATATTATAGTAAGTCTCAAAGAAATTTATTAAATTTCAAAGACATTCGCCAAAATGGCTAACATATTGAGACTACAAATGATGAAAAGAATGAGTATCTTTATATTACTACAATGATGTCAGGTAAAAAGTTTATACTTGAAAAATTACCTGCTTTATCATCTAGCTTATACTACACAAATATTAGCATGATAGAGACACATGTCATGGTTTCAAATGATTTTATTATTTAGCATGACTGGTTGGGCTATCCTAGTTCTAATATGATGCGCAAAATAATTGAGAATTCACATGGACATTCTTTGAAGAACCAAAAGATTCTTCAATTTAAAGAATTCTCTTGTGATGCATATTCTCAAGGAAAATTGATTACTAGATCATCAGTAATCAAAGTGGGAGTTGAATCCCCAGCATTTTTGGAACGTATACAGGGTAATACATGTGAGCCCATTCACCCGTCATGTGGACCATTCAAATATTATATAGTTTTAATAGATGCATCTACAAGATGGTCACATGTGTGCTTATTATCAACTCGCAATATGGCGTTTGTGAGGTTGCTAGCCCAAATAATACAATTACGAGCACAATTTCCAGATTATGTAATTAAGACAATTTGTCTTGATAATGCTGGTGAATTTACATCCCAGGCTTTTAATGATTATTGTTTATCAACTAGGATAATAATTGAGCATCTGATTGCTCATGTTCATACTCAAAATGGTCTAGCGGAATCATTGATTAAATGTCTCCAATTAATTTCTAGACCAATGCTTATGAGAACAAAGCTCCCTACTTCATTATGGGGTCATGCTATTTTGCATGCAGTAAATTTTGTACGGATTAGGCCCACAAGTTATCATAAAGTCTCCCCATTACAATTGGCTTTTGGTCAGGAGCCAAACATTTCTCATCTTAGATTATTTGGATGTGCGGTATATGTTTCAATTGCTCCACCACAACGCAAAAATATGGTTCCTCAAAGAAGGTTGAAAATATATCTTGAGTATGAATCTCCTTCTATTATAAAATATTTGAAACCTATGATTGGAGGTTTATTCAGAGCAAGATTTGTTGATTGTCATTTTGATGAATCAATATACCCAACATTAGGGGAAAAAGATAAAAAACTGAGGAAAGAGATAGATTGGAATGTATTATCATTATCACATTTAGATCCTCGAACAAATAAATGTAAACATGAAGTTCAAAAGATAATTCATTTGTAAAATTGAAACGACCCAAAAAGTTCCTAAAAATGTGCTTCGGAAGTTACCGGAAACTTGTTTTAGCTATATCTAAAAATC